>PDHQ01000006.1:189986-235596 GCA_003339415.1 Ophiocordyceps camponoti-saundersi (nom. inval.)
GTGTGGAGGGGGGGGGGCGGGGGGGGGGTGGGGGGGGGGGGGGGGGAGGGGGGGGGGGGGGGGGGGGGGGGGGGGGGGGGGGGGGGGGGGGGGGGGGGAAGAGGGGATTGTGTCGCTTCTATCTGCCGTCCGTCTGTGCAGTCGGCGAAGCACTAACGATCGATACCGTACCCGTCTGTACGCCGCTGGCCTCTTGTGGTTGTACTGAATAGTAGTACTCTATGCCTAGTAGGTAAAGTGGTAGTGAGAGGTAGTGACAGTCTGTCAGTCAAGAGCCTGAAGAGGGAATCCTTTTTATTTTAATTTTGATTTGGCTTGTAATGCAGAAGATGAACAAGATTTGTGTGTGCAGAACATTATATACTACATACATATGTACATACATATGCATGAGTGTGAATGTGAGATTCACCAGACAGAGAAGAGAGAGAGGAGAGCAAGAAAAAGGACTCGAAAGTAATTACCTACATATACGGACTATACGATAGATGCAGCTGCCCGATCCCGAGGTGAGGCAAAGTTCGCCCAAAGCGTGAACAGTCAACAACAAGCAGAAGGAAGGAAACGAAAAATAACCTCGAGCCTTGCAGCGAAAACAAAGGCCGTTCGTACATATGACGTCTCTTGTTCCTCCTCTTTCTTCACTAGTCTTTCTCACTCACCAGGTTTGGTGGCTTTGTTATAAGTTATAACTACCTTCATAGTTGCTCACGATGATACACGTACAGACTCGCCCTCTGCTTCTGACATGAGCATCTCTGTGCATGCATGCATACTTATGTATGTATACTGATACACAAGTCAGAGGGAACCTACCTACATTTAGCCTCCTCAACTTTAAAGTCCTCCTCAATCCTAGAATTAATTAATCTGTTCTTTTTTTTGCCTTTCATAACGTTGTAATCCTTTAGTTACCTCTGCAACTTCACGTCGCTATTCGGCTAAAGCGCCGACTGGTCAGTCAAAGTATGTACAGACCTACATACATACATAGCAGTAGGAATCAATCCCCCCCCCGCCTTCTGAATACACCCAAATATTCTTGGGCAAGTAAATCGATAACCAGAAGAATCATCCATGAATCAATGAAAAAGAAAGGACAGATACACTTCCGAGAAGAAGGAAATATTCATCAACTCCTCGATATCCTCTTCATCGTAAAAGCCACCCTTTCATCAACCCCCCCCTCCCCCTCCTGAAATAAAAACCCCACCATCCCAGTCCGCTGACTAATATCCCTCAGCGACTCTCCACCTACCCGCCATGTCATCATCCATCGACTCCAACAGTCATTCAAACCTCAACCTCCAAAAAACCCAACCAAGACGAGCATCTCATCCCTCGACGCGAACATCCCTCACCTGAACATCGCTCCCATCATGGCATCGTCCTCGAACGCAAAGTATCAGCCCGCGCCCCAGCGCGAACCGGAAGAGGAGGACTACACGCGAGCGCCTCCCGCCTATGCATCCACCTCCGCCGCCGCTCGCGATGAGGCCCAGGGCCTGTTTGGTCCGCCGCGGTCTAGCGAGGATAACCTGCCGGATGACTTCAAGGTCCGTGACCGCCTCCCGCTCTTTTAAAGCTCGCCTTTTCTTTGTTTTTGTCGTTTCTTTCATCCGCTTTTCCTTGTGACTGACGCTTCTCCTCCTCTAGTTTGGCGGCTCCGTGGCTGAAGCCACCGTCGACATCCGCAACCAGTTCATCCGCAAAGTCTACACCATTCTTACCCTTCAGCTTCTCGCCACCGCAGGTCTCAGCGCAGTCTCCTTTTTCAACGCCTCGTACAAGTCATGGATCCAGCATCATCAGGCCCTCGTCTGGATTTCCGTTCGTCTATTACCCCCCCCCCCCCCCCCACCTCTTCTCCTTCTTCCCAGGAAATCGTCATGAACCCTCCGCTAACTTTCGCTCCTCCCCCACTGTAGCTCATCAGCTCCCTTGTCTTCATGGGCTTGACCTACTGGAAGCGCAAGTCGTACCCGACCAACCTTCTCTTCCTCTCTGCCTTCACCATCGCCGAAGCATACACCATCTCCGTCATCGTCTCCTTCTACAAAACCTCCGTCGTTCTCAACGCCGTCGTCCTCACCGCCGGCATCTTCATCTTCCTCACCGCCTTCGCCTGCCAGACAAAGTACGACTTCACCTCGTGGATGCCCTACCTCTTCGGCGCTCTCTGGGGTCTTTTCCTCTTCGGTCTCGTCGCCGTCTTCCTACCCTACAACTCCACCATCGAGCTCGTCTACGGCGGCGTCGCGGCCCTCATCTTTAGCGCCTACATCCTCGTCGACACCCAACTCGTCATCCGCAAGCACCACGTCGAGGAGGAGATCGCCGCCGCCATCAGCCTGTATCTCGACATCATCAACCTGTTCCTGGCCATCCTGCGCATCCTCAACGGCCAGTCCAACAACTAGCTGAACACCCCCGATGGTCCTCCACGGCGGAAAACGGCAAGCCGAGGGACTACCGATGTACCCAAACTTTCATCGCACGTGGCAGATTGAAGTAGCCGCCTACAGCAACCCTCGCTTCATTATGTTTCTGTTTTCCTTAATCGACTTTTTTCTTCTCTACCTCTCCGTTGCCTCTCTGCCGGCTCTGTTTTTCCATAGTAGCGAGATTGAATCAATGCAGCGTTAGAGCCGACAGCCACGCCTTTTTGTTTGTCTTCTCTTCCCGTGACCGATTGTGTAGCCCTTGCGAACCTTCCAGCGCAAAAGCAAATACTCATAAAGTCGACGACAGGACCCCACGGTTGTTGTCTCTCTCTTTCTCTCTCTCTCTCCCCCTCACAGACACAGACACAAGAGAAAAGGAGAAATAAAAGTAATCCATATTTGCATTAAAACAGTCCTCGACAAGGCTAAAGGAGGGCGGGGACGGCAAGAACACAGGTAAATAAACAGCATATCGCAGGATGAAAAAAAAAAACGGGCCAGGCGGCAAGCAGATGTACCTTGAAACGGGGCCTCTCTCGGAGCCGTCTCGCGACGAGCCCGGCCGGCATCACGTTGTCGTCGTTCGCTGTTGTCGTTGTGGTCGCCACCGCGCCGCCTCAACCGCCCGAGACTGTATTCACCGCCCCATAGTAGCGAGCCCCTGCCATTACACCAGCCGTGACGACGGGGGAGAGAGAACAAGCCATCCCACCATTTCGGCTTCCAATCCCCGAGACGACGCCTCGCTGTCCGCAG
This sequence comes from Ophiocordyceps camponoti-saundersi (nom. inval.), assembly GCA_003339415.1. NCBI lineage: Eukaryota > Fungi > Ascomycota > Sordariomycetes > Hypocreales > Ophiocordycipitaceae > Ophiocordyceps > Ophiocordyceps camponoti-saundersi. The sequence goes on from PDHQ01000006.1 coordinate 193,187, forward strand.
CCGGTCTCCCCTCTGCAGAGTCGTTGGGTGGGGGGCAGGCCGGAACGAGTTGAAAAGAAAAAAAGGGTTAAAATCGATGTGAATTCGCTCCAGCCAGGGGAATACTCTTTCCGCTCACCAGTCATGAGAAAGAGAACAAAGAACCAACGCCGAGAGCAATACATAGACCAACGTCGCACTGTTCAGGACACGGATCAGAGCCCCTCCCGCGGCATACCGTCCGAACGTGGTCGTTATTCGGCGGTTTCGCCGTTGGCATCAGGCGCCGGTGTGGTCGACTGCGTGGCTTCGCGCTGCATGCGGGCTTCTATCTCGCGGAGTTGCGACTCGCGAGCCAGGAGTTCCTGGCGCTTCTCGTTGATCTCGCGCTGCACCTTGAGCTCTATCTCGCGCAGCTTCTCCTCCTCTCGTCGGAGCTGCTCTTCCTTGAGGCGAACCGACTGAGAAGCGAGATCCTCGGGATTCATCGAGCTGTCGGCACTGTTCAAGTTGTCAGCGCCGTCGAAGGCGACGACGTTAAGAGGTAGAGAGAGGGCAGCATACTTTCCAGACGCGCCATCGACGCTCTTGGACAGTTTCTCGGTGCGGTAGTTCTCGTAGAGGAAATCGTGAGTGATTTCTTTGAGGTCAGCCAAGTGGCTGTGGAGGAGGGCCGAGCGGATGGCCAGGAAATCAGAATGGCGAGGATTGTCGACCTCGACGGTACCCCATGGGTATTGGCGGGCGCGGACCTTGCGGCCGCCGATATCGACGGCATCCTCGGAGCCGACAATGGCGAAGGGCATGAGCCCCCGCAGCTCGGCGTTCTCCTCAACCGTGTCTTCGTCGTCCTCTTCAATGTCGTAGGGAAAGTTGTAAACGGGGATTCTGTAGTGCTCGATGTCTTCCATGACCAGCTTCTTCGACTCGGCCAGCTCAGCTGGCGTCAGAGTATCGGAGCGTCCAATGACAGGGATGACGTTGACGCGAGGAGCAAGGCGCTTCATTAGCTCAATGTCAAGTTCTCGGAGGCTGGTAAGATGCGCGTCAATTCAAGTTCAAGGTCAAGCAAGGCGCAGGAAGAAACTCACCCATGGCCAGTGGGGGTGATGAAGTAGAGCATGGCGTGAACTCGGTTGTCCCTAAAACGGGGGTTACGCTTGATGCGCGACTCCTCGGCCAGGATGTCGTCGTATTGCCTTTCGAGATAGCCAACGATCTCGGCAAAGCTAGTCCAACAGCGTTAGTGAAATAGACTATGTGTAGAGGGATGGGAACTCTCACCTGGCTTCGTTATCAATTTGATCACCAAAGCCGGGGGTGTCAACAATGGTCAGAGAGATACGTGTTCCTTCCTCGTCCAGCTCGAGCTCTGGATTCAAAGGCGAGTTAGAAGAAGCGGCGCGACTTTAGAAAACAAGGGAAAGTGAAGACGCACCGACGGTGACGGGCTTGATCTTGACGCCGTCTTCAACATGAGCATCGGCGGCATCGTCCGAATCTTTGTGCTGAAGGACATCCTTGCCACATAGGGTATTGACAAACGTGGTGCGACCTGGCAAGAAAAGGTATCAGCGGCTTGCGTCAAAGAGCCCACGTAGCAGGGAGACAAGGCGAAAGTAGGGTTTGTTATTTTTTCCCATACCTGTTCCTGAAGCGCCGCAGACCATGAGGCAGAATTGGATGCCCTTCTTGACATTTTTCTTGCGACGAAGCATCTTCTGTGGAACGGGTAAATCAGTATCCAGCGAGATGAAAGGGTTACTGGTTGGAGAGCAGGTTTCCCCGGGGAGCAAACAACGTACTGCTGGGGACGACATTGTGGCAGGAATAGCGAGGCGACGAGCCGTGGTGAAGGCGTCTTGAGCGGAGCAGAGGAGAAGGATAGAAGAACAGAGAGGCGTGCGATGACGAAGCAGCGCCTCAGAGTTGGGCGGAGAATGGGAGAAGACGACGGTGGGAATGAGGTTGCGGTAGAGTAAAAGGCTTGGAGCCGGCGGTAGCAGGGGAAAAGGATGGAGAGGGCGGAAAGGGGCAAGGGAGGCGGTGGTGGTGGCCGGTATGGTACCTGCAAGTGGGTGCGACGCAAGGCGGAGATGCAAGTACCCGACCGGAGCAAGGTAGTACCGTGCCTGCAGACTCGCTGGACACGGTGAAGGCGCTCCCTGATCAGGGTCCATGTAGCTGATAATTGGATGAGAGGCCCGAGCCCCCCGAGGCGGGCAGGCGGTGGGCTGCGCGTCAGGCAGGCTGACAGGGCTACTACATAGTAGTGCAACAATCTCGCGCCCTGGCCATGAGGCTTGCGTTGTCTTGGAGGGAGGAGAGCTCTCCCCTCTCTCTCTCTCCTGAGGTCTTTTGTCCGCTTTCTTTTCTCTTACTTTCTTTTTCTTACATCCTTTCCACGTCATGCTCTATGTATGTACGGATACCGATTGCCTATTCACAGCAGCGGCACTGTGTAACGGAGAAACGTGTCAGTCAGGTATTTATCCGAACACCTCCGTTGCTTATACGGATACGTCCGTACATATATACATACATAAGGCTGTAATTGCAAGCCCCTCTCCTCGAGGGTATCGTCCCTCATCTCTTCTCCGACAATCAACTCTCTCTGCACGTAACGCCGTGCGGCGGCCAAGATGACACGCCGGCTGTCTTTCTTTACTTTGCCCTGCCCTGCCCGTCCGTACCTACTACATACATACAGCCACCTGCACTCCTACGGGTTCACGGCTAGCCGTTCTGGGCCAGGCGGCAGTTCCTCGGTATGGAAGCCAGACAAGAAACCCTGCCTCTAGGCGCTGCATCTCTCGTGGCGGATGAGCAGAAAAGGGAAATGGTACGGATAAGAAAAAGCCACAGCGTCTGCCTTAAATATCCGTTTCTCGTCAGGAGAACACGACATCTTGCCGTCACAATAAAGTCAGACTTGTTGGAGGAGCAACCCGCTAGACTCTAATAGACTCCCTAGAGCGACGAGCGTTGTCATGTGGCGGTTCCTTACAACTCACATTCAAGTGCCATGAGCTGCGCCACGTGTGGCTCACGCCCTGGAGCCTTTTCGGCCCGCGGTTCTCTGCCCTCAGTCGCGCATAAATCACACACAATACCAACGGGGAGCCTCGCGATGACGACAGCTGAGACTTCATCTGCCAGTCCATTCCTGCGCGACCACTTACCTCGAGCTCAACAGCCGTGATCCGCGTCTCGTCCGGTCATAACATCGATTCACGGTGCTTTGACTACCCCGGCCGGACCAGCTCTTTGTAGTATCCGGTCTCACGCCGGGCCGCCTTCCGAACCGTCCCGTGATGCGCATCCTCGCGAAGGCCTCATAGCGGTATCCGACCACCCCTGCTACCTCCACGACATTCGTCGCTCCTCACCGCAACGATGAACGTCCGTCCACCGATAGAATCTTCCAACCCCACCACTGTCCTCTCCGTCTCCTTCAACAATGACTCCAGCTGCTTTGCTGTTGGTCTCGAGTCCGGGATATGCGGTGAGTCGTCTCCCCGCCTCGTCCATGTAGCTGCTGTCGCTGACTTCTCTTTGCCATCCAGTCTTTCATACCAAATCATGTCTACTCAAGGCATCTCGAGGTTTGACATCATGCTAGTTGCTTGCGACCCGTCACCCGCGCTGACGAGCGCAACTCAGACTTCAATGCCGGCATCGGTCTCGTACAGATGATGGGCAAGACCAACTACCTAGCTCTAGTCGGTGGCGGCAGGTCACCCAAGTTTGCCATGAACAAGGTTAGGCGCTCGCTACATCGATATATGCCGCAACCTGACCCTCTCGACAGGCCATCATATGGGACGATATGAAAGGCAAGGTGGCTCTCGACATTACAGCGCTGCAGCCCATCCGCGGCATACGGTTAGGACGAGAGCGTGTCGTCGTCGTCTTGCAGACCAGCGTGCGTGTCTACGCCTTCGCAAAGCCCCCGGAACTGCTCCACGTCTACGAGACGGCCGACAACTTCCTTGGGCTGTGCTGCCTAGCCGGTAACAAAGCTGCCTTCCCCGGCCGCACATCAGGTCAGGTTCAGGTCGTGGACCTGGCGACGGGTAACGTCAGCATCATCCCAGCCCATTCATCTGCTCTCAAGGCAATCCAGCTTAGCTCCGACGGCAAACTGCTGGCCAGTGCCAGCGAGACCGGGACCTTAATCCGCGTCTACTCCACCACCAACTGTGCCCGCGTCGCCGAGCTGCGCCGCGGCATCGATGCGGCCACCATCTTCTCCCTCGCGTTTTGCCCCTCGGGCGCCATGCTCGCCTGCACTTCCGACAAGTCTACTCTCCACATCTTCGACATCCCAAATGCCCGGAATAAGGATCACTCCCCAGGCGTAGAGGGCGACACGGGCAAATGGGGTATTCTGGGCAAGATCCCCCTCATGCCGCGCGTCTTCTCTGATGTCTACTCCTTCGCTTCGGTCCGCTTTGAGGCTGGAGACGACGCCATGGTCGGCGGCATCCCCTTTGACGAGGGCACCATGCTGGGCACGATGAGACCGCCCAAAGGCGTTATCGGCTGGATCGGCGATGACAGCCTCGTTGTCGTTGGTGCCGGCCAGGACGCGAGGTGGGAAAAGTTCATTCTGGTCGACGGCGACGACGGCAGAAGACATTGCGTACGGGAAGGCTGGAAGCGCTATCTGGGGAACACTTAACGTGGCGCAGGATGAAAGTCCTGGCAATTGTTATTGACGGAAGAGGCTTGATTGCGTTGCATGGAGGCGTTTTCGGGGGCGGACTTTGCATTGGGTTGGTCTCAGCTTTGTTCCACTTTTCCTGTTCAACGATAACTGCCTGTTGATGACGATTGTACGGATTACAGATGTGTCCCGTTCTGCGCATGTGTAGGGCATTTCCTAGCCTCCTCGTTATCGTGGTGAACGGCTTCTCCTCCTCCGACTTGGCGATGGACTTCTGCTCGTACGTCGAGATCGTCTCTCGCTTTCATGATGCCGATCTCTGCGGCGGCGGTCATCCGAATAACCCTTATCGCGCCCCCGCGGTTCGGCTGTTCTACCTGGTCTGTCTTCATTATCGTAATTCCGCCGGCGACGACGCTCCTCATATCCGGTATCGCGTCTCCGCGTCTCCGTCCCATATTTATCGTCGTCGTCGTCATAGCGTGTCAGACGCCGATGCCGTTGTCGGTCCGCAGACTCGTCACGATGTCCGTGTCTGTCATCCCGGCGCCGTTCCATGTCTCGAGGCGAGCGGCCTTCTCGCTGTCGTCGTCCGGAGTCTCCATCGTCACGTCTCGATCGATGAGATGAGTGATGGTGACGGTGACTGTGTTTGCGCTCCCTCTTCTCGGCCTTGCGCCTTGCCTCTTCAACTTCTTTCTTCTTCTCGTCGATGAGATACGGCTTCATGGGGTCGTCGTCATCGTGATCCCGCACAAGAGCTGCCAGCTGTTGTTCTTCCGGAAGCAAAGGCCGAGACACCTTTTCGCCGTCGTCTTCGTCTTCGCTGCTCTCGTCTTCTGACACGGGCTGACCCTCCCTGCGCTTCATATCCTCCCAACCGACTTTGAACTCGTCCGGATCCTCATCGTCTCGAGGCTTGTATCGCGCGTGGTCGACACTGATGAGCCTTCCGCCGATGTCTGCACCGCCGAGATTGTCGACGGCGAGGTCGGTACTCCGCTGATCGTGGTACTTGAGCCAGCCGAAACCCCTAGACTTGCCTGTCTCCTTGTCGCGGGCGAGCTTTAGAAAGACGGGTTCGCCAAATTGAGAGAATATTGTGATAACGTCGCCTTCGGACAGCTCGTACGGCAGTCCTCCGAAGTAGATAAATGCCGTGTCGCGAAAGTCGGTATGCCAGGAGCCTTCTGTAGAACTGCGTCGTCCACGAGGCCGAGTCAGCGACGGGGGATTAGGGAAAAGTAAAAGATGGGAGGGGGCGCTTTGCTCACACTCCTTTCTCGATCTCCTTCTGGTTGAGCGCCTGGATGGCGCGTATCTTGTTCATCCTTGACTGTCTTAAGAACGGAGAGTCTTTTCCAGAGGAACCCCGTTGGCAACAGAGACTCTGAATAGGTCGGATCCGGGTCAACATGTCTCCGCGGGCCGGAATGCCAACGCTCCAGGAAGCTCCTGCGCCCCACTGCATTATTATTAGTTGACGAAAGGCGACGACGAGTGACGAGACGCTCATTGATGAATCTCCTCCACGTGAAAAGGACCTGCTACCGACGGTGAACGCCCTGGATCGCCTCAAAGAAGTCCTTCCTACTACCAAGATGCGCCTGGAATAGACAAACCTTTTCGGCCAACGACGACGCGTCCTCGATTCGACCATCCCCTTGTCGAGCCGAACGGTCTCCTTTCCCTGCCGCCATGGCGGGCGGCGGCCAGCGAGTGTCGACTTACACTTCGAGATCGACCGACTCAAATGGCCCTCCTCAGAGAAACCTATGGACTTCAATGCTCGAGTCCGTCGCCAGCGGGAAGAGGCTACCGGACAAGAACGTACTCGTCCTGGGTAAGCTGTTCTACTCGACGGGTAGCATCGCCTGTTGACTCTATGAAACAGGCGGAACCCCAGAATCGCAGCGAGACTTCATCGATTCCTTATACGAGGCGCCATCTAAACGCGGCTTTGACCGGCAGACAACCCCTCCTGTCGCCAACAGCTTTGCTCTGGGCTACACTTACTACGACGTGCTCGATGCAGATCAAGACGGTGCGTGCCCTCCGCCTCTTGACGACGGAAGCGTCACTGAATCGCCTAAATAGACACCCTGGCTCGCGTCTCCCTCTACCTCCTCTCTCAGCCATCGGCCGAGTTCGCCCCCCTAGTCTCTCCCTTGCTCACGCCCGAGGCCATCCCCAACACAGCGCTGGTCGTGCTCCTCGACTGGGCCCAACCCCATCTGTGGTTGCGTCAGCTCTGGAGCTGGATTCAGGTCCTAGAACAAGTCATGCGGCAAATAAGCACCGAGGCCCGCGACGAGATGGAAAATGTCATGGCCTCTTGGAAGGAGAGGGGAAGGGGAGGTGCTACTGTCAACCTTGATGGCACTACGACTGCAATAGGCACGGCTGGCGACGGGGACGGCTTGCTACCTGTCGGACCAGGGGAGTGGACTGAACCCCTTGGCCTTCCGCTGTGCGTCGTGTGCCAAAACGTAAGTCAGCCTCCCCCCTGCGAAAGGGATTGCACGCGTGGCTAACGGCGTGCGTTTAGGCACAAAGGATGGAGTTCCTTGAAAAGAGCAAAGGATGGCGAGAACCAGACTTTGACACAGTTCTTCAATATCTGCGAACCGTGCTGCTACGCCGTAAGCGCTCCATCTCTCGCCCTGAAATTCGTCTTTCTATCTGTTGACCCGAAGCATAAGATGGCGCCTCTCTCATCTACACGTCACAAAACACCCCCTCCCAACTCCCCGTCCTCCTCCACTCTACCCTCGGCATCACATCTCTCCTCAAGCGTCAACCACTTAAACACAACGTCATCGACCGTGACCAGATCGTCGTGGCTCCCAATTGGGATTCGTGGGGCAAAATTCGCATTCTTGGCGGAACCTTTGACGCCGAGCTCGTCTCGCGCGGGTGGGAAGAAGACATTAAGCTTCCGGCCGGTTCGAGTCCCCCATCAATGGAGGAAGAAGAACAAGAACAAGACGACGACGAAAATAACGGTATCGCGGACACCAACCACACGTCTTCAGGTCGCAACGCCAGCGCCATCGCGCAGTACGAATCCTGGTGTCGCGATCCAAATAGTGGTGGCCTCGCCGTCGTCGAGAGCGCAATGGACGACGGATCTGCCGTGGCTACAGAGAGTGAAGATCCGCAGACTTTTCTCGAGCGGCAGCTCAAGATCCTGGAGGCCTTCAAGGCTAAGACGCCGCTCCCTGATAAGCCTGCGGACAGCAGCAACAACCACCTCACGCCAACCCGGCGGCTGGACATCGTGGGCGATGAGAAGAGCGTTCACGATCATATCGGTCCTGTGCAATGTAATATGGGTGGCATCCAGGTCGATGCCGATGATATGCTGCAGCGCCTCAAGGTAAGTCGAGCCATACGTCCCCCCGTCTTTCCCCATGTTTCTCTCGAACACCGGTGATTCGGTCACCATTTGCTTAACTGCTCCTCCAGGATCGCAACGCCCGCGTTGCTTCATCTTCAAACCCGGACGACGTCGACATCGCAAGCCCCATCGAAAGCCTCGCCAAGGAGTACGACACGGAACAACTGCAAAACTTCTTCACCGGCCTCATGAACCGTACGACTGGCTCGGGCGATAGTCCTCGTTCTTGACTGTCTTGTCAGAAACTTGAATCGAAATGACGTTTAGGAAGGCTCGGAAGAAGGGGCGTGAGTCAGGGGAAGGGGATTTCTGTGATCAAGGGGCATGGAGGTGATGGGTCGGATAGATACCCCTGATGAAGAAAGAATTTCGTCTGCAGAGAACATCACGAGAAAGACATCTAAGTGATGATACTATGAAAGTCAATTTTCGGCGTCTCGCATCTGGTATCCACACAAAGTCCAAGTAATTCATCAAGAAAAACACCATCGTAAAACCAATCACACACCCTGAAGGATGCCATTCCTCAATCACAACGTGCACAGCGCGCTAACGAGGCCAGTCCCCAAGAAGACAAAGAACGAAACTTGCCCGTCCCCAGATAGAAGCAAGCTCAAGCAGGCTCCTCCGAAGACAGGCCCAACCTGGCGGTGACGACGGAATCCAAGAGGCCAGGGAAAAGCCAGGGATGCTGCAGCATCTCGACCTCGAAGGCGTTGACGGTGCTGCGGGCGAGGGATGTGAAGCGCTTGTTTCCGAGGAGGGCGCCGAGTCTGAACAGGTTGGAGGCTGAGACGGCGTTGGTGGAGGGCAGGGACGTGTCCATCCCGTCTTTGAGGCGGAGGACGGCGTAGGGTGAGGTTGATGTCGTTGTGAAGAAGGCTCCGGCTGAGTCGTGGAAGAGTCGGATTTGAGTCTCTGTATCCGGGTCAGTTGGGGTGCAAGGGGGAAAGGCGGTTCGATGAACGGGGTTGTGAGCTTTGGTGACGTACCTTGGAGCGATGCGGCGAAGTCGACGAGGTCGTTGTCGCCGGTCGCATCGTGGAGGTCGAGGAGTCCAAGGATCAAATATGCGTAGTCATCGGCAAAGCCCTGCGTGTCCTTGCCGAGTCTCCAGATCCTGTAGAGAGTAGAAGTGTCCCCGTTCCAAAGGTTTCTCTTGATAAAGTCGATGGCGGCCCTGGCCGCGGTCCGGCATCTCTCCGCCAGGGTAGCATCAACCTTTGCCAGGCCCATGGTTGTCCGAGCCAAGGCAGAGACGACCAGTCCATTCCAACCCGTGATAATCTTGTCGTCTAATTCGGGTCGAGGTCGTTCAGCGTCCCTCCTGGACTTGAGCTCGGACTTGGCGGTGACGATGTATCGCTTCACCGTCTCGACCGGAATGGCAAGATGCTTGGCAATATCGTGAGGGGACGTGACGATGCGAAGGACGTTTTGATTGATGAAATCCTCGTTCGGGTCATGCCTCTCGTCCACATTTCCGTGCTCCTGCACGTCCCAATGCATGGCAGCAACAGGGCTGATGCGCCTATCGACGGCATGGAGGACTGAGTCGAACTCGCGTTTGGTCCAAAGATAATAGGCCCCTTCTCTCATTTCCTTGTCGCCTCGCCTATGATACGAGTCTGCGGCTTCACTGGATAAAAAGCCGCCACTCGTCAAGGCGATTGGCTCCGACGTCAGATAGTGGACGAGTTCGACGACGACATCAAAGAACTCGTTGCCGGCCTGGCCGCCGCAGATACGCCAGGCTTCCAGATACAGGCCGAGTAGCAATGCGTTATCGACGACGAGCTTCTCGAAGTTGGGAATACTCCAGCTGGGCGTGACAGAACAGCGCGCAAAGCCGCCGCCGCCGACGTGATCATGCAGAGCACCGTCACGGATCTTGCGTAGCGTATGGATTGCCATGTCCGTCGCGCGCCTGCATTCTTCTTGCCCGACCACATCCATCACGGGGGTGGGGTAGCTTTGCAGCTTCAGCAAGAAGGCCAGCTTCGGCGGCGTTATGAATTTAGGCGCCAGTCCGAAGCCCCCGTAGACGGGATCGAAGGTGCCTGCGATGTGCGTGTAGGCCTCCTCCAGCTGATCCAGGTCCAGCTCGCTTATCACGGAGGCATCACGTTCATGGACGGCCAACAAGTCCGTCAATCCCGGGTTCAGCCACCCCGGCGGCACAACGGATGATGGCTGGATCGGCAGGCCGCGGGTGCCCAAGGTGCCCTCGGCAGCGAACTCTCTAAGCTGGCTCAAAACCTCGGTTGCCTCCTTACGGCATCTTCCTTCCTGTTCTCTCCAGATGTTGCTTACTTTTCTCAGGATAGTGAGAAAGTCCGGCGCCTCATCCTCGTGCTCGGCTGCGGCCCGTCGGGCCGCGCCGGGTCCCGCCCAGAAAGTTCCTCCGAAGACGGGCTCCAGCTCGGATGTGAGGAAAAGATTAAGCGGCCAGCCACCGACGCTACTCGTCGCCTGAACGTAGTTCATATAAATGGCATCGATGTCCGGACGCTCTTCCCGGTCGACGATGACGGGGACGAAGTGGTTGTTGAGCATATGGGCACATTCAGGACTTGAGAAAGACTCGAGGGCCATGATGCGACTGACTGTCGAAGACGGTGAGCCATCGGCGGAGGATCAGCAAGAAGGATCATGACCAACAGTGGCAGGCTCGATATCCAATGTGGAGGAAGATGAGCTTGTTCTCTGCCGCGGCACGGCCTACGCTGAGCCCATCCAAGAGCTGCCATTTGACCAGGCTATCCCCGGCGCTGCTCACAAAGGGACTGTGGCTATTATGAGCTCGATTCTTCAGAGTAGACTCGAGAAATCGTGATGGCCTTCCGTCGGCTAGAGCATGGTCAACGCCGGCAGAGGCCGCTAGCTGAGACATCCTCAAGCCAGTACGATAGGGGCGAAGCTGAAGTCGTTTCCAGAGGTAGTTCCGAGATTCTGTCTCCGTACTCTTTTTATCTCTCTCTTCATCTCCCTTTATCTCTCCGTCTTTCCCCTTCACGATCAACAGAGGCTCTTCGGGAAAAAACCTGGCTCCTCAAGCGAGTGTACAGCAGCTTGCTGATGATTGGGAGCTTTGCCGCCTACGGACGGAGTTGGGGAAAATCTTTGTCAAGGTCCGATTACTGCCCGAAAGTCATCGGAGTTCGGTGGAGAGAAGATCCGACATCTAGGTAGTTATCTAGTATACGGACTATCTTATCGATAATGCTTCTACAGGCACATCCTTAGTACATAAGGCGCGACGACTCATCCGCCTCGCCTCGCCTCACCTGTTTTCTCTCCCGCCTCAGCCTCGCGCGGTTCTCCACTGCTGCCATGGCCGAATCGAATTACACGGTGTACGTGCGAGTTCCCATCCCGCGGGGGCAGTTTGTCGATCCGCCTCAGGTGCGTCCTCACCTCAGTCAGCGCTTCCAGCTAGGTCATGGCTGACCGAGTCCAGGTTCACTGGGATTCTGCCAGGGACGAAGACCTGTGGAAGATCCTCTCGGGAGCTTCCCAAACAGAGATCGATTGTGGGTTCTCTGCGAACCCCTCAACGCCTTTGACGCACTGCTGACAGCTATACAGGGCATCAGGTGTTCGTATTTCCCAGTCCGTGGACGCGAAGCTTTGATCCTGACCTTGCGCAGTGCCCTCGGATTCCAAGTTCCCGTCGACTTCTTGCTTCAGCAAGTAGCCTATCTGACGGATCGTCACGCTTCTCAGGTCCGCGCCCAGGTGCTCAAGGCGACGGCTGCCGCCAGGGGCTCAGCCGCGCCCTCGCCTGTTCCGCCGGGCTCCGACCACCCGAGGACGACATCGGCCTTGTCGGTCAAACGCGACTCGCCCCTACCGCGCCATGATGGTGGCTTCGTTTCGCGACCCGCCGGGTCTCGTAATACGTCGGTTCACGCAGCGAGTGCCCGTGACGCCAGCGGCTCCTCGGCGATGCTGCCCGTCTCGAGCGCCCCTACCGATCGGCTGCGTCTGTCCTCACTTCCTCTACAACCATCGCCTGCTGCTGTTGCCGAGCAGAGGCGGGCGGTGACGCCTGGCCCGGCGATGGGAAGTTTATTGGACGACGACGACGATGATGACAACGACGATGCCGACGACGACGACGACGACGATGACGACGATGGATCCAGTCCTGCACAGTCACGCATCATCCGGCGGCCGCCCCGATTCCAGCAAGCGGAAGCCGCTCAGCCGTTTAGCGGCGCCGGCGACGGCGACAGCGAGGAAGGGTCGGAGCCGGCTTTTCAGCCATATCAGCCGGCGGCATCAGAGGGTCAGGACCTGGCATCAACACTCAAGGGCGACGGCCGGATCGTGGTAGACCGAGGCCATCAGGGTTCCCGTAAAGACGCGACGTTGCAGTCTCATTTGTCGGACTCGTCGGCAGGGTCGGGTGCTAATGCCCCCCGGCCTGCTCGACCTCGCGAGCCAAAAACGGCCGGTCACGGGTCGCCGCGTCGCACTGCGGAACTTTCAGGCCGTGGCAAGGGTAAGGCTATATCGCATGAGGGTAGCGACGGCACGCCGAGCATGGGGAGTAGCTATAGCGACCTCGACGGTAAGCATCCAGGCCCTAAGCTCCGCAGCCGAAAGAGCGAGCTGACATCTGTCGCAGATGCATCGGTGACACAGTCGGCAATGGAGGAGGTGCTGGCCAGCCATATGAACCGCGGGGCCATAAGCAGTCGCTTCAGCATCAGTCAGGCGTTTCGCAGCCGGTACGGATCCGGGCCGGGCTAGCCATGTCTTTGATCATCTTTGATATCGTGTACTTGATGGCTGGCGAAACGGTATACTACGGACGGACGATACACCTAGGTAGGTCGGTAATCCTAGGTGGGCGTTTTTGGGGGGGATTACAGAAGCCCAGGTTGGGAGAGCGTTTATCGTAGCAAGTACCTATAAACAGGTAGTATCCGTGTTATATCTTCCCTTCTAGTCGCCTCTATCGTTCAGCAGCGATTGATCATTGTTGATGCAAACGAGGGAGTTGGCAGTTGTCAGCACTCAGTTGTCATTGCCGGCGGTTGGCTGCAGCGTCTGTTACGGAAGGTTTTTTTTTTCCCTCCCCTGCCTCGCTGCGCACCTTCTTCACCAGAGCAACGACCCGCCTCATCTCATCCCAAGCCACGACTTCGCCTCATCATCGCTCGTTTCCTTGCTCATTCTCGTCATATCGCCATGTTCCGTCGACACTGGTCCGGACTCCCTCAAGAGGCTCATTTTCCCACTGGTCTCAAAGAACTTGGGTGCGTCTAAAGCGTCGCGAGTGAGAGATGACGATACTGAGTGGGCACTTTGCAGATATTTCATCAACGACGAGGACGAGATTCGCAATATCGAGCAGCCTGATACGTACTTTAAATTCTTCCTCGATCATAATGAACGCATCAACCTGCGGCAGCGCTTTTCCTTTGACCGTGAGACTTCTTTTTTCCTCTGGTGGCTTCTCTTTGCGAAGCGAGAATGCACAGGATGCTGACGATGATGACTAGATGCGATGGAAGAGATCGTACATGACCGTCTTGAAAAGCTCGGTATGAGAAAGTTACGGCTTCCCTTAGGGGCAAAGGCTGAAGAGCGCCATGTACCCATCATGGTGAGCGCCGATATCGAGACAAAGTCTCACGTCGTCGTCATCTTCGGCGAGCCATGCCAAGAGCTCGGTGTCCTGGCTAAGCGTGTGATGAACGGCCGGGGCGGTCTCGAAAAAGGCAGTATGATATCGGTGGTGCGAGCGTTGCAGAAGCAGACGCCGGAGCCGGGCATCATCCTCGCCAACACGGGACAGCTTTTCTGGTGGCCCGAGGGAAGTCGCTCGCTGACTGTCATCGCCAGCCAAGCTTTGCCGCTGCCTTCGCTGGCTCATCGCGGCTATCGCTTCGTCGCTGGCATCAACGATGTACCTGGCAACGAGAGTCCGGCTAATCATATAGGATATGTCTGTCGTCGGGTTATCGACACCGTCGTGAAGCCGGACGCGAGTATCAGTGTTGTGGCTATTGGCCAGTCCTGCGAGCTGATGATGCAGTATCTCGATGATGCTGAAAATTGGTCTGCTTGGGAGGACCGTCTTAAATCTATGCTTCTCCTTGGTCACGTCTACGCGGACGACTACCTCGTCAACTCGGCCCTGAAGGACTTTCTCGCCAAGGTGAGTGTGCTCTCTTCCTCGCTCTCTTCCATTTCAACGTACTAACTCAGACGTCTCTTCTCTAGCGTACCCGGGCCTACGTCGTCTCCGACATGCCGCTGGACATGCCTCTTGCTCCGCCAACGGGCAACGAAGCCGAGAGCATACCCAGTCTCGGATGCCCTTGCTATTCTTCGTCGGAGCCCTGTCACACCGAAGTCATACTTATCCGCGCCCTCGACTCCGCCCTCAGTTATCTCCAAGCTGCCGCGACGCCGGACTTTGAGAACCCGACGATTGTCGCGTTGAAGCGCCCGGAGGAGCCCATGGAGGATGACTGGGATAAGGTTCCCGAGGAGTTGAAACCTGCTATCTCTATAAGAACCGGGGCCAAAATGGCCAAGCACAATACGACTACCGTCTAGACACGGGATAAGAGACAGATAGATCAATACATAATCCAGAGCCTCACCACAGCTTTAATAGAGACATCAAGTCCCAGCTAGGTGGCGGCGTTGGGTCCACCAGCAGCTCCCGTGCCCGCTGCGCACGCTCCCGCACCACGTCCTGCTCGGCCCCCCAGCGGCTCCCCGTCTCTTGTGCTTGCTGCCAAAAGGGGATGAAACTGGTTTTTTTAGGAACATCTACTTTCTTCGCCTTCTCGACCTCGGCCAAGTTCGACACCATAGTCGCCCAGTTGCTCAAACTTGTGGCGAGACATTCCCGACATCTCTGTTTGGTTTCCTTGTCTACGTCACCCGCGCGAAGCTGTTCCTCGGACATGTCGACGGCGTCTCGCGTCCAGGCCAAGCCGTCGACGCGCGAAGATGTGGCATATAGTATCTCGCCAATGTAGAGATGCAGCGCCGCCTCCTGACAACGCCCCAGACTGTTTCGCCATGTCGGCTCGGTGCCGTCTCCCGGGGATTCGGGGTATGGCGGCGGCTTGACAGAGTTGAAAATACGCTGTAGTGTGGATGGAGGTGGGCAATTCGAGTTCGCCGGAGGGGGAGGAGTGTCGGAAAGAGAGCGGCGTGCTTTGAGAAGCGAGACGTACATGGAAAGGGCGGACGGCAGCTGGCCTGTGCGGGCCTTGAAGTTGGCCATGGCAGTAAGGGCTTCGAGGACGTTTGCCGAGGGCGGCTCGCCTCCGTCTTTGAGTACGAGCGTCTTGGAGTCGTACGGCAGACATGCCGGCTCTGTATTAAGGGTGGCCTCGTTCAAAGCTAGGGTATATAGAGCTTCGGCTGCGTCAAGCTTGCCCTTGGACTGCACTGCGCCGGCGAATTCAAGAATGGCGTCTACCCGCTGGCGCGCGGTGAAGCCCTCAGTCGCGAGTATCTTGATGTAATAATGCGCAAACGGGGGAAACGCTAGCCTGCAGTCTCGCTCAAGCGGAGCGGATGGAGCTCCGGGCGGAATGGGCTTCGGTCGCGGATTGGAAGGGCCAATGACGTATCTCGGATGAACATGAAGGTTGCGCGTGACGTCGACAAGAAGGCCTTCAAGACGGTAGGCCGCCCTAGCTGAGAACAAAAGAGCATCCAAGTAGCCCCTTCGCCAATTCTCCGACTTGGCTGAGATGTCGTACGGTATGAACTCGTCCGGAAATTCGACCTTTGGGTCAGGCGGGTCAGCCAACTTGACGAGGTTCTGGCCATCGTACTCCAAGTCCTCGAGTCTTGCGAGAGCGATTCTCGCGCTTAAATACGCAAGAATCAAGTTCCCCTCCTTTAAGGCATCTCTCAGACGTTTCCTCGTCAAGTAACTCCAGTCGTGTGGGGTGGGAATCTCGCGCTCTATGGCCTCTTCACCGATAGCCCAATAGATGCCGATGGCTGCCGTGATGCAGCCGCAGATCGTCGTCGTGTATCGAGCAGCTAGCTTCATCTCGTTCTTGAACCACTGCTTCTGCGCCGAGGTGAAGCGCCGGCCGGAGTTTCTCGTCGGAGCGGAGAGAAAGGGCAGCGCAGGGCGCGATCGGAAGCCGGCCGATGAGTGAATTGATGAGCATCGGTAGTAAAAGGTGGTCTTGGCCGGGCCGAGGCCGCGAGCCGGAGGCCGAAGAGGCATCGCGAGTTGCGGTGCCGTTGGCAGAGAAGGAAGAGAAGGAGATCCGTCTTCTGGTCGAGGAGGGGGGGGAATGGATGAGTCAGCATGCGGAGGAGGAGAAGGAGGCCCTTTTAGGAGGGCAGGGAAAAAGCTCCGGTAACGGGAGCCCATCACCGCATAGCATCCATGCCACTCTTTCCCTCAGAGCGGTTCCAGCTACTGGTGGCCACCGCCGTCATCTCTGGCGCCGCCGTCGCGTCTCTGATACTTGGATATCAGGCCTTGGAGAGGGAAGCGAGGCTGTCGGCGCTTAAAGGCTCGATTCCTTCAGTAGCAGAAAAGGTTTTACTGCGTTCTGGCCCGGACTGTTCAGGGCTGACACGAACGAGCAGCTCGACGCCATCGCTGATCAGGAAGATGTCAAGGATTTTGACCTGGCGCAGCGGGCACAGGCGGGAGATTTCGATGACGAGCTGATCTCGGAGCAGCTTGCGAGGAATCGTGTATTTCTCACTCCGGACGGTCTGGCAAAGCTGCGCGATGCCTTCGTTATTGTCGTCGGATGTGGCGGCGTGGGCTCACATTGTGCGGCCTCGTTGGCGAGATCTGGCGTCTCTCGCCTGCGCCTCATCGATTTTGACCAGGTCTCGCTGAGCTCACTTAACCGACATGCGGTAGCGACCCTCGCCGACGTCGGCACCTCCAAGGTGCAATGTCTCCGTCTTCATCTTGCCGCCGTTGCGCCCTGGGTCAGCTTCGATCTGCGGCGGAAGAAGTTTCAAGTGGCCGACGTCGAGACACTGCTTGGGCCATGGCAGGATGGACGCGCTCCCGACTTTATCGTCGATGCCATTGACAACATCGACACAAAGGTCGAGCTGCTTCAGCACTGTTATACTCGCGGGTTGCCCGTCATTAGCGCCATGGGTGCCGGCTGCAAGAGTGATCCGACCCGGATCGTCGTCGGAGATGTCGGGACCAGCCAGGACGATAGACTGTCTAGAGCAACGCGACGAAGGCTAAAGCTGCTCGGCATCACCGGCGGTATCCCTGCCGTTTACTCGACTGAGCAGTCCGGTGAGGGCAAGGCTGAATTATTACCATTGCCAGAAGACCAATTCCAGAAGGGATCGGTTGGTGAGCTGGGCGTTATGCCCAACTTTCGCGTCAGGATCCTGCCGGTGCTAGGCACCATACCGGCCATCTTTGGTCTTACCGTGGCGAACCACGTCATTCTCACGCTCGCCGGTTATCCAACCAACTATATTGCGGCCAAGGGTCGCGACAAGATGTACGAGGGTATTCTTGCCTACGTGCAGGGCTTCGAGGAGAGGCTGGCTCGCTTGTTTGAGCCGGAGACGACGGGGCTGAGAACACCGCTGACAGTAGGCGACGTGGCCTTTCTGTCGGAAGAGCTATTCCAAGCCCGCAGCATCGTCAGCCGGATCCCTTCCAAGCTGGTTCTCATCCGCTGGCGTCGACCGAAGACGACCAACATGAGCGTCATTGGTGAGGGAAGCAACATGCAGAGATTCTCGACGTTACGACTCTGTGATTTGGTCTGCATGACCAAGGAGGAGGCTGTGCGGCATGAAAAGGAGGTCATGAAGGCTGGCAGAGCAATCGAAGAGCTGTACGATGAAGAGACGATAGCAAGAGTCGAAGCGAGGCTCTCCCAGGCGGCGGCTTATGAGCGTGACAAATGAGTGCCGAGGACTGGCCTTGCCCTTGGTCGGACAAGCAATGCTTACGACACCCGACGACCATATGTGTCAATATTGATCCCATATCTCAAGTTCCAGGAAAGGAGACTCTCCAGGCTAGATAGATGCTCTTGTTGGGACCATGTCTTTTGTTTAGCGAATCGACATGAGGGACGCTTTCGTGGCCTCGAATGGACACACAGACTGATGTCTTCAACTACAGAGATCTCGAAATTACTGTCCGCTCACAGAGTTCGGAGAAAACAGGCTACGGCGCATCGAGATTGAAATGTGCTCATTAATAGGTAAAAGCATGAGTCGTTGTCGGCTCCTCAATCTGTCCATGGCTTGCAATCTTTTTCCTAGCCATTGCCCAATTTGATCCTCACCCACCCCCTCCAATCAAGTTCTATGGTCAATCCCAAAGTCACAGCGTTGTTTATACTCCTCCGGCAAAAGACAAACTGCCAGCCTCAACATCTACCGAAACGGCGTGCTTCAGACCGCACACCTCGAACAGGCGCTTGGGTGTCAGTTCTTTGGGCGTGCCGACGACGCCCTCGGTCTTGAGCAACGTCAGCGTCTCCCTGATGGCCCGGTAAGCTGGTGCAAGGCAGGCAAAGGAGAAGATGATGATGCGGAAGCCCATCTGCCGGGCCTCGTCAACGGTGATGGTAGGGCTGGCCCCGTTCTCCACACTGTTGAGCAACAACGGCCACGGAGCCAGGTCGCGGACGGCTCGTGCCGCCTGCTCCTTGGACTGGAAGCCCTCGAGAAGACCGACGTCGGCGCCCAGGTCACGGGCAGTCTTCAGCCTCTCGATGCACTCTTCGTAGCCCAGCGTCTGCAGGGCGTCGGTCCGGGCGATGAGGACGAAGTCGGAGCGCATCCGGACGCGTGCCGCGTGGGCGGCTCGGACCCGCATATAATACTCCTCTCGCGGTACGACCTTTTTGCCCGACAGGTGGCCGCACCGCTTGGTCAGAACTTGGTCTTCCAGGTGGGCGCCGGCGACTCCGGAGCGGATGTACTGCTCCACGGTACGGGCTGCCATGATGGGACCTTTTTGGGGGCAGGGATGTCAGTCAGAGCCAGGAAGAGGACAAACCGATCGGACGTCTCACCTCCGTAACCGGTGTCCATGTCCGCGATGAGCGGAGGCCCGAACGGATCCAAGTTGGCAATCATATCGGCGTTTTCCCGCATCTCATGAAGCTGGGCGATGCTAAGATCAGGCTGTCCTAGCCGCGAAGCCGTAGTACCAGCACCGGTCTGCGTTTTTTTTTCATAAGAAATCCAGACTCGTCATGTTGCGAAAGCTCAACTGACCATGTACAAGGCATCAAAGCCAAGCTCGATAGCAGTTCGTGCCGACAAGCCATCGTAGACACCGGGACAGACGATGAGCTCGTTGGTTTCCAACAGCATCTTCCGCAGCTTGGTTGCCCCGGACGCCGGCTCCGGCGTGGTGGAAGCAACGTGACCTAGGGAGAGAAAAGAATCAAGTGGCTTCACCTGGTGATTGGAACTTTGGTCATCCAGATTCCGCTCATGGGAACGGCGACTGAAAACAGAATCTTCGATAGCTCCCGGTGCCATGACGGGCTGCGATAGTGAGAAACAAGAGCAAAGATGAAAGAAACGGAGTTTGAGATGCTCTGATTCAAGCCAAGACTGCTTCTCTCACGAAAGAGGCATCTCGGAGGAGTTTCGACGAAGGCTTTCTTCTTATACTTTTGAAGTTCTGACGAGCATGTTCCTTTCCCGCCTTGGCTATTGCTCAGAGACTCCACATCCGACGAGCTCTCCGTCGTGGCTCACGGGCTCTGCAGGGCTAACCGCGCGCGCGTGTTGATGGCGTGGTATAGCAAAGATTTGCTATATGTTGCACCATCTCCTTTGATTTAGCCTCCTTCCGGTTCGAGACCGTCTGACGTGTCGAAACCCGGTCACTTTAAAAAGTAAGCTTATTGCTCTGCCGTTGCATGGTTCACTTCAGGGTCGCAGGCCGACGACGGGTCACAAGTCCGGAGGTCGTCGTTTTTGAAGTCGTCGTTTGACTACATGCTACGTTCGAAGAGGATATGTGAGGAAGACCCGGTGTCTTGGCGTGCGTCCTAAGCCACGGAACTGAGGTTACAATATTTGCGGAAAGTTGTTGTCAAGATATTAAGCCAAGACTGCACGGACGACGGGCCATTGGTCGTGGAGACTTTCCGAAACAGAGACGGGCGGCTTTCTTCCGAGGTCAACTACATACAGACGTGAAATTGCAGCACGATCAGCTTCCTAATGCCCTAGATTGGAGGGAAGCTTCTCGTCGATCGGCGTGGCCGCGAGCGAGTTTGCAAGCCGGCGATATCTGGTCAGACGGAGAGTTTTATCAACCTTATCGCCTTGGTCAGCGTACATAACTGCATAAGAGGGCGGTCGGGAGGCTGACCGCTTCGTGAACCATCGGCCGAGCCGCAGATGACGATGAACAAGGCACCGAGTCTGACGGGAACTTATCCCCTGCTCTGCCTTTCTTGTTTCCTTCCCGCTCTGCCAAGAAATGAGGGGAATGAGAATTCAGGATCGAGACCATCTCTCCCGTATTCTACCCTACTATCAACCAAGAAGCAGAGTCATATTCTTCCCTTGCTTGCTCAGGTTTGGATGTGACGGTGCAATACGACGTCGGGTGGGTAAGCCTGTCTTGTTGACGGTAGTCTAGTTTGGGATCTTGGCGAGGATGAGAAAACGTGCGAATCATCAAGTTCAATGTTATTGTTCGGGGCGGGCCGTTGAATGGTGTCATCCACTATCGAGACGGGGGCTTGGATGGATGGGGTCAAAGGGGAGAAGGAGAATCCACCAAGGCGGGTCGATGGAAGTCATTTGTTTTTCCTTCTTGGCTATTCCCATTCTCCTGTGGGTCTTGGCAAGGCAAGGGGAAGGATTAACATACGTGGATATATAGTATAGGCAGTTGTGGACTGTGGTAGGACTTTTTAGACTGTTGTCTCCCCCCCCCCTTTTCATCTTTACCCCTTTTGTTCCGCGAGGGATAGTCTTTGTGCCGGCCACGTTTCCTTTGTCTGCTGTTGAAGAATCCTAGGGAAACAGAAATAACTGTACATACATATTGAATAATCCTTTCATATCATTCCCAAGTCATGGGGAGCAAGTCGGGCACCGACTCGGAGCCGGAGGGTTCACAACTAAAGCGGAGACAGGGTCTCGCGGGATGGATTCTCCAAGACGTTGATGTCCGACTCGCGTACTTGCCTCTTCTTGCTTGTTGCTTCGTCTCTGGTCTAACGGATGGGACGATTTATAACGGTGAGGAATGAGTTCTTTCGCTGGAGATCACTCTAGGCTTACGCGGCTTTATTGCCTTGGTAGCGTACGGGACGTTTGTCTCTATGCAGACGGGTATGTTTCTTCACCTCACCATGGATATACACATGTATATGTCAGAGATGAAGGGAAAAAAGGACTCACTTCTCTTCGGATAGGAAACACCATCTTCGTGGCGCTCGGAACATCGGGTCAGAATAACAAGCCTTACGGCTGGGCGCGCTCGCTATGCTCCATCGTCTTCTTCGTCTTGGGTTCTTTCACCTTTGCCCGCCTCTATCAGTGGCTAGGCGGTAAGCGTCGGGGGACGCTGACGCTGTCGTTCTTCTCCCAAGCGTGTATCGTCATCGTCGCGGCGGCCATGGTACAAGGCGGCGTGATAGAAGGGAGATATCCATCGACAAGGGCCCCGTCATCAGCATCAGCGTCCAACGTCGATTTCAAAGAGCTCATCATCATCGCCCTCTTGAGCTTCCAGGCAGCCGGGCAGATAGTCAGCAGCCGTAGCGTCGGGGTGGGAGAGGTTCCGACGGTGGTCGTCACCAGCATGCTATGCGATCTCGTCTCCGACCGGGGTCTCTTTTCCCTATCGCCCAACGAGAAGCGGACGCGTCGCTTTTGCGCTTTCGTCCTGACTCTCGTCGGCGCCATTTGCGGTGGTTGGATCTCCAAGGCTGCTCAGGCTGTTGGGCCTTCTCTTTGGACTGTCGCTGCTATCAAGTTGGTCATTGCTACAGCTTGGGCTTTTTGGAGGGGGGAAGATGTCGTGGGAGGTTGATTGAATGTCGTTGGAAGAATGATGGGTAGATGGTTTGGTTGATCGTCTTGGCGAGGCTGTCTTGTCTTGTCCTGGTTTTCATTTGCTTGATAGAATCTGAGGCTGTTTGTGCTTTTCTTGGGGTGGGTGGGAATATGGTTGCCTAGTTGGCAAATGACGTTATCATATGCCTCGTCTGTAAGTGAAACAGACGAATGAGCTCGGTTGAATGAATCAGTGCTCAAACCATTGGTTCAGACGGTTCAGACGAAAGAGATGGATGATGATCAGTGTATGCGGCTAGAAACTTGGTCAGAGTTGGTCGGACCTACATACGTTACAACCCACTATCAGTGGGAGGTGCTACACAGACAGAAGGAGACTTGACAGGGTGGAAGAGAGGAAGAGAGGAAGAAGAAGTGGCTGAAAATATCGGTCAAGAGCTGAGTGGGTGATACATACGCGGACTGGACAGATGGAGGTTAAGTAGGCGAACTGGCACGAGACGAAGAAGGCTTGAACGCTGGCTGTCCTCTTTGCACACACGTATATGCCTAGATAGACGTATCATCATGATGTTGTGTGCATATATACGAACGACGGCCAGATAGTTGTGTATGTACGGAAACCTACATATCTACATATTTACCTACCGAGTAGCTCGGCACTCGTCGAGATTACCAGCAGGCTCCGTCTCTCTCTACCTCATTCGGGAATTCCTCATCAGACTTCCTCGAGGTTCAAAGTGACACAGTCTCTTCGTCATGGACCCTATTCCCGCTTCCCTGTGCATGCACCAGCTCTCCGGGAAGCAACCAGCCATGTGACACGGGCATGTATGTCTGTCTGTCTGTCCGTACATATGTAGATGCGATCATCTGTTTCTGGATCCCGAGTCGTCCGGGTCGTTAGCCTCGTCAGAAGCGCCACGCCGATCACGGCCCGGTGTGCCGGGGTCGTTGCAGCTGTTGTACTCCGTCAGTTGTCGCCGTTGTTAGTGAGAAAGAAGCAGACGTTCGGATTGAACAAGGAAAAAGACAAGGGCATCGTCATGGCTTTCGTACTCGATACGAACATGTCTGTATATACGGATACATACGGATATAACAAGGTGAGCTCCTACAGCCCTACCCCATCCCGGCTCCGTCAGAGTAAGAGGTGGGAAAGCCGTTGCTCGTGATACCCCCCCCTTTTCTCGGCGAGAATTCCCCCCATCAATGACCTTTCCCTTCCACCCTCCTTTGGACACTGCAGAGATTCCATTGTTCCTCGTGCCGGTAAAACCTTGCCACTCGGTGAAGGGCAATGCGCCGTCTGCATCCGGCATTGGCGGAGAGCGGTGTGAGTAAGAAAGGCAATCAAGGCAAGGCGAGCAAGCAATTCCCCGGAGGCGCGCGGCAAAGAGGTCGCGCCTGGCTTTTGCTCCTTTCTCTCTCCGTTGCATGGGACCCTTCTTTATGGAGCGAGAGAGAGAGAGAGAGAGAGAGAGAAGAGACAGAGAGAGACAAAGGATAGAAGGAGAGACGAAAAAGTCTCACTTTTCCCCCCTCACCCGTCGGCCTTCCTGGATGGTCACTAGCTCTGTATCAGCTGAAGGCTCCCCGGGATATGGACATATGTAGGTATGTATATCGTTTGTGAAACAAAGATCAAGAGGATTCTTCCCGGGGGTTTAGCTACGCTGCTAGCCTAGTCTAGGCTCTAACCGTCTCACTGTAGCACGAGACCACCCCGAAAAGCCTGCCGAAAGCCATCGAGGCTTACCGAGAGTCTCGTATGACGGCGGTGGGAAACGAGAAGTCGGAGAGGACAAGGGGGCTGGCTCGCTGCAGGGCAACTCCTTTCTTGTCAATCTCGAGTCCGACCATGCCGCACATGGCTGGCGAGGATGAATGCCTTTACATCACATGCCATCGGGCAGACATTAGGCGAAATATGTCTGTATGCACATACATACATATGGTGCCAAGGTGATGGCGGAGAAAAGGGAGAAGAAGAAGAAGAAGAAGAAAGGACACATGGGTAGGCATAGATTAAAAAACTGACCAAAGAGAACGGCATGGCTGGCAGCCTCATTCTCTCTTCTTGCCAGTCTAACCGGCAAGGCGTACCAGCCGGTTATCAGACCGTTGCAGAGGCCCAATGGGTGCTGCAGGGCGGCCCCGTATAATATATGTAATCTGCATGTCGAGCCAACATTATTGTTTATCTCGAGTATTGAACGATGGCGGCGCCATTGGATCATTCATTATTCACGGCACGTACCAGGCCTCGTCTTCCTTGTTCATTTCCCCGAGTCCTACACGTCAAGTGAAGCTGCACATCAGCCAACCAACCTCTCAGGTTGCGTATATAAACAGCATCAGATCATGTCACAGCATGACGACTCTTCTATCTGAGTCGTCGGCGCGGGAAGGGGGGAAAAAGGAAGAGAGGCAGCCTCATTTTCGTACAAGGCAGACCCTTTAGCTGACGTTGGGTGAATCAAGAAGAGGGGGGAAAGGAAAAAAAAAGGCAAACCGCGCTCTATCAAGGGGGGAAAAGGAGTTCGCCCAGTGAAGACGGTCCAGCGACACACGACAGGAAGAAGCAAATGGACGTAAGCGCTGCTGACGAGACGGACAGACACGCAGCACACGAGAAGGGGAAAGGGGGGGGGATCTTCATTAGGGTCGGTAGCAGGCAGACGAGACAGGACGACGATGACGAGATTCTGCCTGCGGCGGAGTTTTTGGGGGCTGCCGACTGTCTTCTCGTTTTTTTACGGGGTTTCGGAGAAAGCAGTAGGTGGAATGGCGGGTCGGGCACCGATGACGGAGGGACAGGCATCAGATATGGCGATCGAGGAGGGGCTGACCGACGGTGGTGATGATGATGTAGCGATGAGGTGATGCGGGTAGGAGGAAGGAGGATGAGAATGAATGATGCGGAAGGGGAAGAGTACGTAAAGGAGAAAGAGGAAGAGGAAGACAGAGACGAGGAGGTGATGGGAAGATGATGATGCCTGTGGATGATGCCTGTGGATGATGTTGATGCGACACATGATGGGCATGGCAAGAATCACGCACGTGACCAGACGATAAGATCTACCAACATCTCCCAGGCAGAGTAGGTAGGCAGGTTCAATCCCCTCCATCCGACCACCATCACCAGTCAGCCTCGTCCTTGTCCTCGTCGTCTAGCAAACTTCTTCTGTTGGCCAAAGAAGCTGCGAGGCATACTGATTCAAGGCAACGGGTATTGTCTCACGCCCCCCTCAATCATCCATTAACCCCCGTCTATCCACTATTATTTAACAACGTTGGTCGCCCTCTCTCTCACACTCGCTCTCTCTCACACACTCCTCTCAGTCTTGTCTCTGCCTCTCCTACATCAGGGAGCGGCTTCGATCGTCCGGTCCTTGTTCTAGGTACGCCTTCCATCTTGCGGCTCAGCTGCCTGCAGGCGGCCTGGCGAACTGCAGAAAAGAGGCCTGTCTCTGTACCTGGCTGAACCCCCTTGGCAACCGTTACCAGTAATAGGTCGTGCCACCACCACCACCACCACCACCACCACCACCTCAGCCCCCGGGCTCGGTTGCTCAAACGGAGAGGTACCTGCAGCGTCACCTGCAAGCCGGGGTCTCACGTGCTCCGTCGCAACCGGGACCTTGTCAATTTTCTGCTCCCGAGCCTCTCCCAACCCTTTCCACACTTCCCGTATGCCTTCTGCGATTCCCTATGGACAGCTTTACCAAGGGCTGGGTGCACCACCTACGCAAGACGGCTCGCCAAGAGACTACCACGACTGGGAGAGGCTCTTGTCCGCTCTGCGATGCCGACATCCAGCCGGACATCGACTCGTTCCGAGCTCACGTTCGTCGTTCCCACGCGAGCCTCGCGGACGAGGCCGACATCGAGCAGGCCTTTCAGAATGTCACCATCAATGGCTCCCTGTCAGTCTCACGTCCTCTGCCTCTTTTCTTCTCCCCCTCCCCCTCCCCCTCCCCACCCCGCGCTGACAGAATGCATGCTTATGCGCTACCATCAACAGGGCCGACGGCGCCAGGACACCCCGAAAACGACCTGTGCCCGGTAATCCGCCCGGCCCCGGCCGACTACCGGACCCTGGCCAACGCGGAAATAAGAGAATATGCTCCCCCCCGGCGTCGGTGGCACAGCAGCGTGGCTCTTCGCCACCGACGCCGGGACGGAGCCGCGCCGATGTCTATGCCGACTACGACCGCACCCACATCCCCAAGAATACTACTGGCCGCCAGCTGTGGAGTCCCGACGACGACTACGTCTCCTCGCGGCCCAAGACGCCGCAGCAGCTGGCTGCCTTTGGCGTTCCCCGTCGTTCGCCCCACTCGCGCATGCACTTGGACGACAGTCCCTCGACTGCGACTGCGACGACGGCGACGACGACGACGTCGGACATGATCCGTCAGCCCGAGACGAAGCCCATCTCCCACGAGCAGCTCGTCCTCGAAGTCAAGGGTATCTACGCCGGTCTCGTCATGATCGAGGGAAAGTGCATCGAGTACGACAGCAGCCAGGAGGCGAACCAGCTCAGCAAGGAGCAGTACCACGCCCTCATCGCCCTCCACCGCTCCGTCCTCCACGAGCATCACGACTTCTTCCTCGCGTCGCAGCACCCGTCGGCCAGCGACGCTCTCCGTCGCCTGGCCACCAAGTACGCCATGCCGGCACGTATGTGGCGGCACGGCATCCATTCCTTCCTCGAGCTTCTGCGCCACAAGCTCCCCGAGTCGCTCGAGCACATGCTTACCTTTATCTACATCGCCTACAGCATGATGGCCCTGCTATACGAGACGGTGCCGGCATTCGAGGACACGTGGATCGAGTGCCTCGGCGACCTGGGCCGTTACCGCATGGCCATCGAGGACGACGACATCAGAGACCGCGAGATTTGGACGGGCGTCTCTCGCTACTGGTACAGCATGGCGTCGGACAAGTCGCCCGCCACGGGCCGGTTGTACCACCACCTCGCCATCCTCGCCCGCCCCAACGCGCTGCAACAGCTGTACTACTACAACAAGTCGCTGTGCGTGCCGCTGCCGTTTGCCAGCGCCCGCGAGAGCGTCATGACTCTGTTCGACCCGCTCCTGAGCTCGACGTCGCACCAGCGGCTCGAGCCCGTCGACGCCGCCTTTGTCCGCGTCCACGGCATTCTCTTCTCCGGCAAGGCCCGGCAGCAGCTGGAGCCTTCGATGAGCGAGTTTCTCAGCCTGCTGGACGGACGGATTGGCTGCGCCCGCTCGGGCTGGCTGGAAACAGGGTACTGTCACCTTTTTCGCCCTTGCTCTCACACTCTCTCTGTCTCTCTCTTTCTCTATCCATCTATTACTTTATTATTACCCTCCTTCTTTTTCTTTTCTTTTCTTGTCTTTCTTTATCCTATTCTCCCTTCTTCTTCTTCATCTCTTTATTTTGTCTTTCCGTTTTGACTTTTCTTTTCTTTTTCCTTGTTCGTCTCCTTTTCCGTCGTTGGTTCATCATCTGCTCCCCCTCCCCTGTCGATCATTGGCTGACGAGGCCACACACCCCCCCTAGGTACTACGTCGGCATCTCGCTCAGCTGCTCCCTTATGGGGTTCGGTGACGAACACAACGTGCTCATGCGAGCCATGACAGGGCAGGAGAGCGGGCGCGAATCAGAAAGCGGCGGTTCCGACGCCGACACGGGCGCCGACGAGACGTTCCGCCTGGCTCTACACTTTGCGATGCGAACGTACGAGGTGGTGCTGCGGCGATGGGGCGACAAGAACACGTTGTCTTGCATTCACACGGCCATGGTCTTTCTGCTGCACATGTCTCGCTACCCGGCGGCCATGTCGCAGCTGGAGGGCCAGTACCCGTGGAAGCTGACGTCGATTATGTTGAATTACTTGCTCAAGACAATGCAGTCGAAACCGCGGATCGACACGGAGGCGTTTCCCGGACCGGAGAAGGAGGGTGAACCGCCGTATCCGCTACCGGAGGACTACGCACTGCGGGGGCTTCTCTATGCGGAGGACTACTTCCCGAGCGGCTGGTTCGACAACGATCGCATCGACGAGTCAGATCGTTATCTCGAGCCTCCGTCCAAAGCGGCGGAGCGACAGGAGCGGATCCTATGGATTGGTCGGCGGCTGGCGAGCACGGGTAAATGGCTGACGTGGGACGACGATGGGCGCCGCTTTTCGGTGGCGGCGACGTATGACGTGGTACTGGAGGAGGAGGAGGCGGAAGAGGACGACGACGACGACGACGAAGAGGAGGGGCTATCGGATCCTGACGACTACGAGCTGAGCCTAGACGCGTGACAGGGTGGATAAGCAGGGAGCCATTCAGGCGCGGCCGCTCGGTAGCCGAAAAGGGGGGGTGTTCGCCGAGCCGGATGGCGGGCGAATGTTCGTCAGCAACCAAGAAGCATGCCGAGTCGAGTCCTGCGGGATGCGAGGCTGCAGGTGGAGGACGGACGAGGAAAAGGCAAGGCGGGAAAGCCAAGCAAAGCAAGCATACGTTGGGGCCTAAAGGAGGGAGAGGGGGGCTAAAGAATGTGACAAGTCTTTGAGGGGAGGAGGATCTGCAAGACATGTTCGATTTGGGTTATCGACATGATTGCATCAGGGATGGGGGCTATTCTTTGTTTTTGCCTTGCATGGGTGGTGGTGCATACATACGTAGGTGGTTACCGAGAAATTTGTGCGGAATCTCACATGGATTGGCACTCTCGGATGATATGCGTCTGGTTGGGGGGGGGGGGGGGGGGGGGGGGGGGGGGGGGGGGGGGGGGGGGGGGGGGGAGGGGGGGGGGGGGGGGGGGGGGGGGGGGGGGGGGGGGGGGGGGGGTGGGGGGGGGGAGAGAGGTGTGAGAGGTGAGAGAGGTGAGAGGGGGGATGATGAGTGAAGGGTGTGTGAAGTTGGGTTTTACGGTGTAGGACATAGCATATATATTATACCTGGATGAGAGAATATGAGGGGTTTCAGGTGAGGGTGAGGCTGTAGATGAAGATGATGGTGAAGATGTTGACGATGATGTTGACGACAGTGGTGGTTGTGGTGGTTGGTGATGGAGGTGGCGACAGTGACGAAGACGGGGTGATGGGGGGACGAGAGTGAATTGACAGGTGATTTTCGTTTGTCAAGTTATCGTCTGTTGATGGGATATTCGTCCGAGGTGTGTATTCTGTGATGCTGATGAGCGGGGGTTGAGTTGAGTGGTTGCGTAGTATGTGTGTGTGTGTGTGTGGCTGTGTATCGGTGTGTGTATGTGTGTGTGTGAATGTGTGTGTAAGACATGGAGGAGGTGACGTAATAAATGACCATTCTCGGACACTTTCCTGGGGAGCTGAAGAGAGGGGGGGGGCTCTAGAAGGTGGCATGTGAAAGGGGGGGGGGGGGGAGGGAATAGAGAGGGATCAGAAAGGGGGGATCAGATAGGGGGAAGGGGATAAGGGGGACGATGGGTGTAAGAGTTGTGTCATCTCCAAAGAGCTTCTTTGCTTTACGGTCTGGTATCTTATGGTTGGTTATGTGTAGCTGTATAAAGAGGATGATGTCTCGATGATACATAGGTACACATCTGCTGTCCTGCTTTGCCAGACTGGTGATGAAGTCATGCCATCACAGGAGGCTTACTGAGAGAGAGATTCTCTAGATCCCGTTCCATCTGGGCAAAAGCAGGCGGTCGAAAGGTGCCCGCCAGATACGACACACCGTCATAGCCCGTGCCCAAGACGGAAAGCTGATGGAAGAACGGAGCAGGGCTGTTCAACACGAGCGGATGGAAGTAGGTCATGGTCCCCGGCGGATTGGCCCTCGTCGGCCTCGTATCAAGGGGACTGAGCACCGCCTCTTTGAAATCAACTACCCTCCATAGATCGATTCTCGCTAGGTTGTTGTAGACGAGCGGTATCGACAGCGCCTCTCCGTAAAGAATCGACAGTCTGCCGTCTTTCCGCACCTTGTCGCGCTGCAGGCGGAAATAGCTGAGCATCTGTCCCTCGGTCGACTGCTCGGCGACTTGCTCTCTATGAGCGAGGGCGATGGATCCCAACGGGCCGGTGGCAAGGTGCGGAGAGAGCGAGACGTGTGCTATCTGCACCATGTTCTGGATATAGGCACCGGCTTGGTTTGCGAACAGGGGGGGGAGTCGGAAGCGTGCGTTCAGGTAGCTCCATATCGTCACTGCCTTGGGCCAGGTGTGAGACGAGGACGTTGCTCGTGCTGCCCATGCGGCGAGCACGTCGGCTTCGCTGATTGGCCTTTTTTCGGTCGTGTCGAGGTCGTTGCGGGCTTGGGACTTGAGGTTGGCCAGTTGGGTTGCCGATAGCTTCATCGTCCGCTCTTGTAGTTCCGTTCCGCAGATTATGTGGCGGAGGAAGCGGAGGAGGAGAAAGGCGATGCCGATGAAGCCGATCCGCTTGCTTTGGATGATGGCTTCTTCTTTCCAGCCTCCTGGCTTCTGATGGTCGAGTTCTTGCAGGATATCATCTTGCAGGCCCAGCACTGGAGAGACGTGTTTTTCATCGCCGTTGACGACCCTCGACCAGTTCCGTAACAGGGCTTGTAGGCCTAGAGCGTCCATTAACACGTGTGGCCAGCTGAGGATGACGATCGTTGCGTCTTGGAAGGAGAGTATGTGGAGTGTGAGTTGAGGTGCGTTGCTGTCGATCAGGTCTTGTAGACAAGTTGGCATGCCGGAGAAGCCTCTGAACGTTGACGAGGGTTGTCCTGCTTGTCGTGTTGACGATTGGCCTCTTGGTGGGAGCGGTAGGTGATGGCCGAATAGATGGTCATCGACTTGATAATTGAACGTCTCCTGGAAGAAAGAAACTGTCGGACGGTCGGAGACGGAGGATGGCAAGGCGTGAACTTGAAGGGTGTTGTTGTCTTTCTATAAACCAAGGGTGAATACCCTCTACTCCAAGCTCGTAGGGTTAGGGTTACCACAACCAGCTCAACTGACCTTTTTTCTTAGCCTTCCGCCAATCTTTCTCCAGTCACCTGTTTCGAGTAAGGCGGTCAAGGAGCGGTGTAGCTTGGAAGGGTCGAGCCGGTCGTTGAAGTGGAACTGATAGGACATGAATAGAGAGCGGAAAAGAGTGGCGTTGTCGAGAGTGTGAAGCGGGTAGATGTGTTCCTTGCTGGAGTCGGCTTGTTGTTCCATTATGGTGATGTTGTGACGGTGAGAGACGGGGGAACTGTTTTGACTTTCCTGGGAGAGTGGGTTGGTTGTATATGGGATGGGCGAGCAACATGTTGGGATCCAGATATATATATATATATATATATATATATATACGTGCTTTGATAAACTACTTGCATACCTACCTACCTAGACAGGCATGTTTTGTTGCTCGCTACCAAGGTTCGTGTGATGGTGCAACTGGAAAAAAAAAAAAGGAGGAGAGAGAAAGGGTTGAAGAAAGACAATGACGGTAGTACCATGGGGATAACATGACAGAGTAGTAGGTATCTTTGCAGTACATCCGTAACTTGCTTGGATGACGAGGGAGAGGAGAAATGGGTAAGGGGGAGATGAGCCAGTACTTGAGGAGTACTAGTAGAGTTATACAACGTCAACCAGTTAAACGCTCTTTTTTTTTTGTTAGGGTTAGGGTTGCTGTTGTTATTGCTGTTGTTGTTGTCATCTAGTGGATTGTTTAGAATTAGGGTAGAAGCTTAGTCTTGTTGTCGACCTGCCTAGTGTCGTTCCTGGTGTGGGAGCTTAAGGGGTTAGTTGGTTAAGCTATGTGTGTGTAGAGGTAGGTATGTGTGGAAATGGCTTCTCCAGGCATGCTCATTAGACCAGCTGATGAACCGGTACGAATGAATGACTAGACTAAAGGGACACGTCTGAACCGCGTTGATGATGATGATGACAATGAAGCTAGGGTTGGGACCAATTGCCGAGGTTAGCGAACACCCCCCTTCCAGGCCCTTTCTCTTTTCCCCCAACTCAAGGGAACTCGAGATGAGTTTGACGTCCAACTCGGATGTCACTTTCCTTTCTCTCTCTCTCTCTCTATCTCTCTTTACCCGTCCATCTATTCTCGTTAACATCCATACATGGGTAGAGCATGGACGTTGGCTGCTGATGAACGAGGCTGTTGTCGGAGCAAGGCGAACACGCACAAGCCTCGGCCACATACACATGTACAACAACCTCCGATCATCGTCATCGTCATCGTCATCGTCATCGTCATCATCTTCCTCTTCTTCCGCAGCTCACTCAACCTCGGCGGCCCCATTTTGTCCCCAACTCCCGCTCGGAAACGGGTCAGCTTATCCGTCTCTCGTCCTCTCACAAGTTAGGCTTTTTTTCTCTCTTTCATTTTATTCCGATATTAATGCCTCTCTCTTTCCGTACTTTCGATGCCAT
The DNA here is from genome assembly GCA_003339415.1 of Ophiocordyceps camponoti-saundersi (nom. inval.). Taxonomy (NCBI): domain Eukaryota; kingdom Fungi; phylum Ascomycota; class Sordariomycetes; order Hypocreales; family Ophiocordycipitaceae; genus Ophiocordyceps; species Ophiocordyceps camponoti-saundersi. The sequence goes on from PDHQ01000006.1 coordinate 225,610, forward strand.
CATCAGAAGTAGTTGCCCCGAGGCGACTGATGAAAGAAGAAGAAGAAGAAGAAGAAGAAAACAACAAGGGTCTTGTTCGTTTTACTCGTCTTTATGCGGTTTTGCCTTTTTGCTGGGATACATACAGTATCGACTCTTTAACCTCGGATACCGTATCGTCTTCCTCTTCGCCATAGCCTCGTCTGCTTCTCTGACACAAGCATAGACAGCTTCTTCCCCACAGTTACAGACGGGATGGAGCGAATGCAATACATACATACACAGAGGGAGCAGCAACCTGTCCTCCCCTTCATCTCCCCGTCTCTCTTCCCCCCTCCCCTCAAAACCCTATATATCCCTTTTTCCAAAGCAGCAAAGTGGCTTTGTAGAGAAGGAAAGCCTTTATGCGAAACAGGCTTTTTAGTCAACCTTGGCCTAAAACAACAAGGGAAACGTCTTGTTCTCTTTCCGGATGGATAGGTAGCCGCATGAAGATGACCTCCTCTTATAAACAGAGGTTCAAGTCATCCTTTAGAAAGGGGAGACGAGTGCATTTGATACACGTCTCCAGAAAATGTAATACTCGTTGTTAGAGTCAGCTCGAAGCCGACAACTGACTCCTTCACCTCGATTAGGTGCAAATACAAGGTTGTGTTTCACCTTGTCATTCATCTGAACCTGTTCAAAACCCTTTTTTTTCTCTCTCCCCAATCCAATCCATCCTACAGAGACAACGTGCTCACCGACGATGATGTTCTGATTTCTAAGACAAGTCAAGACAGTTCAAGAGAGCATTGATCAACACAAAGCTTGGGGTCAAGTCAGCCTAACGGGTGGATAACGTCCTTTGCATGAGGAAGAGAGAAAGGCAAGGGGAGAGAATTTTCTATCGGATCACGGTCTGAACATCCTTGCCACGGTGGCTGTAGATTGTAGGCTGTTGCCCGAAACTGGGGAGGGAGGCGTCTGAGAAGTTTGCAGCAGCAGCAGCTTGTTGTATAATCTGTAGAGGGCAGACAACAGTTTGTTGGAGAGGAGGAGGATAAAAAAGACTGATGCCCCTTTGATCATGAAGCAACATCATCATCAACCTTCTCTCACTTACTCAACTCAACTCAACTCACTCACTCATAACCTCACTCTCTTTCGAAACCAACATCTCTCTTTCTCTTTCTCTCTCTCTCTCTCTCTCCCTCTCTCTCTCTCTCTCTCTCCATCTCCATCCATCGTTCCATCCATCACCAAAGATGCATCTCCGTCACTCCCTCTACCCCCTCCTCCTCGCCATCATAACTAAAGCCGAGATCGTAACGCGCCGCGCAAACGTCACGGTCTGGAACCAATCCCACGACCCCATGCTCGCCGTCTCCGTCATCCACAAGTACAGCGACGTCTTCAACGAAAGGCACGAATGGCCGCTGCTCTCGCCCGGGGAGAAGTCGACGGACATGATGGAGGTCCAGTACCACACCGGCTTCGGGACCATAGGACAGGACTGGTGGCTCATCTCGTGGTACGGCCCCGGCATGATCAACTACTACATCTCGAACCCGAACAACTTCCGGGGCGTCATCGACTTTTTGGAGAATCAGGCTCCGGCCGTGCTCATCACTTCGGCCATCACCGTCGCCGGCGTCGCCGCCACGCCGGCCGGGTTCGCCGCCGTGCTGGGCGCGTCCGCGGCGGCGGTGACGGTGGCTAAGACGACGGCCGAAGCCGTCTTCAACAGCGAGAGTACCGTCGGCTTTAAGAAGCATTTCCTCGAGGCGGAGGATGAGGAGGAGCCGGTCGTCATCATCGTCAAGCCGGATAATGAGATTGTCATTCATTCCAAGTCAGATGAGTCCGGTACGGTGTATAGGATGGAGCGCGTGCCGGAAGAGCTCAGGACGGAGAAGGGTAAGAAGGCTGGTGGTGATAAGCCTGCTGCTGATCCGAAGAAGGAGGATGAGCCGGCCGGTGATGATAAAAAGGAGGACGACGAGGAGCCGGCTGGTGATGACGCTCCGGAGACGAACGCGGGAGAGGAAGGGATCGAGCTGACGCCGACTCCTCCCTGAGAGGAGACATGATGATGGTTGACTATGTTTCCTTCTTTCATTATGATGATGATGATGTTATTGCTGTTTTTATTTTCTTCAGGCTGGTCAGGGTTAGAGAAAGGGTTTTAAAAACAGGTTGGGAACGCGTTCACGATGTTTAAAAAGAGAGAGGCACAGGCCTCGTCTCACGCAAAAGAAGAACTCATATAAGAAAGAGAAGCACGCTAGATGGATGGATAGAGAAAGTTGACAAGATGGGAAAAAAAAAAGAGGACGATTTTCACCTTCCAGAGCAACATCAACTTTACACCTCCATATCCAAGGTAACCCTACCTATGTATGTATAGCCAACAAGCCGAGGAGTAAAAGCTCCGATCAAGATTGACCCCGTTGACGACCAACCAATCGATCCCTTCCCCCCCCCCCCTCCCGGAAGAGCAGAAGTGCATTGCGGCTGGATGACGGCAGCAGATCAGATGTCATTACTTTCATATCTTGGTATCTTTTGCCGGTTCATGTACATATGCCATGCATCGTTTGATGGATGTGACGCTTGGTTACATGTAGATGGGATGCGCGCGTATATCTTGAGGGATGATGTATGTATGTATGTATGTACATGTGTAGAAGTGAGGAGAAGAGAGGAGAGGAGAGGTGAGGAGAGGAAGAGGAAGAGAGGAGAGAAAGGGGGGGAAGTGAGATTGGGACGAGACAAAAAAAAAACAGGTCTGATTCACAAGCAGCAGAGCAAAGGCTATATATGTATATACAAACAACATGGAGATGAAGACCTTTTACTTCTTCTCCTCATCATCATCATCATCATCATGATCCCTCCATCTTTCTACTCCATCTACTCCATCCATCTTTCTCCTCGCCCCGATCCCTCCCCTCAGCTTACCATCGAATGAAACCCCCCCCAAGAAAAGCACAACATCACAAGCTGACCCAAGAAAACCCCCTCCCTTCAAGACACACAGAAAAAGAACAAGACAAAGACAAAAGACACACAAAGGAAAGAAAGAAAAAAAAAGGAAAGAAACGAAGCTATCCCCATCCCCGTCTGTCCTCTCCTCAAACCTCACCAAGACAAAAGAAGAAAGGGAAGAGATATATAAGAAAGAAGAAGAAGAAAGAAAAAAAAAAGCCACAGCGGCAAAAACAACAGATGCAAGTCTCATTTCCACAAGACCGTATAACCGGTAAACAGGTGGGGTGGAGACACAAGACAAAGACATATAAACCTGCTATAAATACAGAGACAAAACACACAAGAAAAAAAAACCCCTGAAAAAGAACAAGGCCAGAAAAGCCAACAGCCATCATCACCATCTCACAACAACACTCACGAGAAAGAAGCATAGATAGATCCCCATCTGTCTATCCATCTTTCTATTCCCCCAACAGTCTCCAAACAAAGATCCAAAAAACCCCCTAAACCCAATACAACGTTTCCTCCTCCTCCCCCCCCCCCACGGTCCCCAATCACCACCTAAAAGCAACAGATCGAACGACCCCCATTAATCCTGCATGGACCTTCTGTTTTCCTTTATTCTTCTTCTTCTTCCCTTGTCTACTCCTCCCCCCCCCCCCCTTTCACAAAAACCTCATCACCAAAGAAAAAATCCCAACGCCTAGCGTTCTCCCTTCCCTGATCCGTTCCGCTCTTCCTCGGCTCGACACGTGTGCTGTGCGTGTTGTGTATGTGTGTGTGTCTGTGTGTGCGTGTGGACCGAGTGGCCGTCGAACCTCGGACCACTCACATGCGGTACCGGTATCGGTATGGGGTGGTGGAGATGGAGAGAGAGAGATGGAGAGAGAGAGAGAGAGAGAGACCCTGCCTTTCTTCATACATACATACATGGTAGGTAATCGCCAGCCTCGTTCCTTTGTATTCACACACACACACAGGCAACACTACAACATACATACATACATTCATCCATCTCCCATATGGGTATAAATAGGCCCCGAGGCCCGAATTGCACAACAAGAAAGGGGGGGCAAAAGCCCGCCTAGGAGGGAGGAGGCGTGAACAAGGGTAAAGGAACACAAGCAAGTCTCAACAAGAGTGTGTGAGTGTGAGTGTGTGTGTGTGTCTGAGTGACGGTGAGAGTGAGGGTGAGAAAGAAAGAAAAAAGAGGCGGGATAGACACACACAGAGAGAGCGAGAGAGAGAGAAAGAGAAAGAAGGACAGAGAGAGAGAGAAAAGGACAGAGAGACAGACCGAGAGATATCATGGCCCTCCTCTCCTCAGACAACTCCTCCTCCTCCTCCTCCTCCTATCCATCCACATCCCTCTCCACCACCCTCCGTCAATCCCTCAAACCCCTCCTCACCACCATCCGCAGCCTCGCAAAATGGTCCCTCATCCGCATCCCAGACTGCCTACAAGGCTGGAACCCCATCCCCGACATCATCACCGGCCCCTCGCTCCTCAGACAGCTCCCCCGAGCCCCCGGCTACCCCCTCCTCGGCCTCCTCCCGGACATGTGCAACGGCTTCTACTCCGTCGTCGTCACCAGGCTCTTCCACCTCGCCCACGAGTCCGGCATCTCCTGCTCGTCCGTCGGCCACATCCCCCTCGTCTACCTCCGTGACCCGGCCGTCATCCGTCAGGTATTCGTCGACAACGCCGACAAAATCACCCGCCTGGACCGCGACGGCTACGGGCCCTTCGGCATCAGCCAGCGCCTCGTCGGCTGGACCGCCGCCACCGCCGAGGGCGAGGACTGGCACCGCTGGCGCAACGGCCTCCTCCGCAGCTTTCAAAACACCCCCGCCCTGCGCCGCTCCTTTCCCCACATCTTGCGCCTCGCCGAGAAGCATGTGCAGTCCCTCATCGAGAACCCTTCCGGATCCGACCTCGGCCGCTTCATGGAGGCTTATGCCCTCGACACCGTCTGGTTCATCACCCTCGGCGTCCAGGACATGTCCGACTCCTTCGACGAGATGGCCGCCATCATGGCCAGCTACGGCTCCATCGTCGGGAGCCCCTCGCATCTCTGGCGCCACGTCCTCCGCAGCCTGCTGACCGGGAGGCCCTACCAAGAACCCGACCGGGTCGAGCGTCGCATCCGTAGTCGCATCGACGACTTGGTCACCAGGATACTGAAACGCAACCTGACAAGCGACTCGGCCCATTGCCGCGACAGCCTCCTGCGACGCTTGTCGTCCGAGGACGGGCCCGAAGCGGCCAACATCACCCCCGACGTCGTCGCTCAGGCCCGTCAAGTCTTCTCTCTCGGACACGATGCCTCGGGCGTCGTCCTCGTCTGGGCCTTTTATGAGCTGAGCCAGCATCCGGACGTCATCCGCCGCCTGCGCCGAGAGCTCGGCGACAACGACTGCACCCGGGACCACATCGAGTTCGGCCGTCTTCGCTCGCTGCCCTACCTCGATGCCGTCGTCACCGAAATCTTCCGCCTGCACCCCCCCATATCCACCACGGCCCGGATGGTGACCAAGCCCATCGTCGTCGAGACCAGCACCCGAAAGTCTGTCGTCCTGCCCAAGGGGACCGAGCTCTTCTCCTCCGTCTACCTCCTGCACCGCGATGAGCAGGTCTGGGGCGACTCTGCCGCTGCCTTCGATCCCGATCGCTGGCTGGGTCGTCTTCCCAACGAGGCCCAGAATCGCTGTCAGTATCTCCCATTCTTGGCAGGCTCCAGGGCTTGTCCTAGCTCCGCCTTCGTCTTGCTGCAGGTCAAGACCATGCTGGCTGTGCTGTTGCTGCGGGCAGACGTAGAGATCGTGGACCGTGAGAGTGTGGAAAAGAGCTTCGGTGGTGTGATTCGACCAGCCAAACCCGTATCGTACAAGGTTTGCGAGATGGTGACATAGAACTAGGACAGCGTTCGCTTCAAAATAAAAACCATCTTTGGCGTTCAGCGAGTCTTGGTGTTCGGCCGGCTGTTTCAAGGAGACTTTCTCTTATCAACACGCCGGGTGCATGGCGTGGTTGGCGCCCAGAGATTTTGGGTATCAAGTGAACAGCTGTGCCCAGTTGTCAAGAGACTCCTTCCATCATGACGGCTTAGCTTATTTGCCGCTCTCGGCCCTTCGCTCGCATGTGAAACTCTCGACTTGACTTGACTTGACTTCACTTGACTTGACTTCACTCGACTTGGCCCGAGTCAACTTTTCTCATCCCTCGCTTGCACGTGAAACCCTCGACACCACTCAGCTTGACTCGGCAGACGAGCATAGCTTGGCCGCAGCAGAGCCACGAGTCGCCGAAGTCGCAGCCGCCGGTCCAGAGTCACGTCACCCCATCGGACGAACACCATCCCGTTAACGACGACGAGAACGGGTTTCCTTTCTCTCAAAGCGACCGCCTGCAGGACCCTTCCCCACAATCTGTACCTGGCTCGATTGATTCGTCCTCTCCTGCAGGGTCCGGGTGACGGCGTCGACGGGTCTGCACACGTGTCGTAGCATCATACTTCCAGAAATCCCGGCGTCAAAGAAGACGAACCGAGGAGAAGAACAACGCTGTTACCCTCAAAGGTCCCCCCATACCCTGATCGAGAGAGAATACGTTGCAAATAAAAATGGCTTCCTGCCGTGAACCATCTGTAAACGTGGCCAAAGAAGGGGAAAGGGAGGGCCGTCGGAGCCTGGGAAGGGCATTCCACATCTGATGCCACCTCTCGGTAGCCCCAAGGGCTTAGACGACCAGGAAGTGAAATTCGGACTCCTTGAGCGTCCTGACCCAGCACCTCGGCTCCGTCACCGACGCGTCCATGCCCCATAGCCGATGCAGCGTCTCGAGAGCAGTGTGGAGGAAGCCCCAGGGACATGTCGACGCCAGCAGCTCAAACTTTTGCGCCGTCCACTCGCGAGCCGCCGGGTCGCTGGATTCGGCCCCGACGACAAACGTCGGCCAGGTTATCACCTTCAAGTTGGGGTCGTCGCTCGAGATGGCCGAGACGTGGTGGATGATGCCGTCGGTCAGCGCCTTGGCCGATTTCTTGCTACTTTCCAGGGCGCAGAGCGAAGGGATGGCGCGCATCGTGTAGAGACAGACGGCCAGTCGATGGGCGGACCCGGCGTGGGTCCGCGTCTCGACCGCCGGGAAGCGCAGCGCGGAGAAGTTGGCGTCGTCGGCGGCCCAGGCTTCGACGTCGAATTCCTGTGCGCGTCGAATCAGGTCCAGGCCGGCGGCGTGGATGGCCGCCTCCGACGCATCGTCGCCGTCGCCTCTTGCGTTGGACAGCCGGGAGGCCTCATAAAGAATACCCAGAATAGGCCCGGGGCAGCAAATGTAGCTGTGGGCAGAGGCGCGTACGACCATGGCGGAGAAGTTGGACTGCTTAAAGAGGGGGCCGATGTCGACAAGGGGCTCCGGCAGGAAGGCCGAGCCCAAGACGAGATATCTAGCTCGCCGTCAGACCCGTATACGAGCAGTAGAGAACGCCATCAATGAGATGAGAAGAGAAACTTACACCAGCGAGTCGTATAACATCAGGTTCCTTACTTCCTCGTACTTGGGAAGCAAGGGCTGCAGAACTGACAGAATCTGGATGGCGGCCTGTAGGTGAGCCCTCCATCCATGCTTGCCGGACTCAATCAACTCCAAAGTAAACAGAAACAGGACGGAAGTGAGGACGACGTCGCCCGTATCGGCATTGATATTCTGAATAGCTTCGCGCATCATGCTGAGGGCCTCGAGCTTGGCCGACAAAGCATGGCGATAGGCCCATCGTGACATGTCCTCAACGTTATGACATGGCGCCAGACTGTCAGACCGGCGACTCTGCGGCAGCCGGACGAGGTTGCACATGTGAGTGGCCGAAGCGGCAACGAGGGTATGACGCAGCAGAGGATGAGCCTTTGTCAAGGAGAGGAGATCGCGGTAAGGATTCAATTCTTCGCCGGGGACGAGATCTCTGCACAGGCGCCGGGTAACTTATTGAACCCCCAAAGCGGTCAGCAAGCCGTAGAATCGTGATGAGGAGGAGGAGGAGGAGGAGAATCAGGAAGAAGAAGAGAAAGAGGAGCAACAAGGTTAGTTGCGTCACCTACAGTAGGCCAAAAATCGCCTCTCCTCGATCCCCAGATCCTGGAAGATAGGATCAACCAAAGGCCTCGAAACAGGCGTCTGCGGCCGCCGAACAACAAGCTGCTGCTGACCCTGACCGTCCGACGGCGAAGCCGGATCAAGCGGAGCGCTCGACGTCCTCCCCGCCAACTTCCCGCGACTAGCGACGGCCCCGATCCAACGAAACAGCTTCCCGTACCCGAGGCACTCCTTCCCGGAGCCTATACACTTGTTGCAGTGAGGAAAAGACCGGTCGCAACGCAGACGGCGACGACGACAGTTATGACAGGCCTTGGCCGACGTCTTCCCCGGGTCCATGATGACGACAACGACGACGACGACCGTTTTCGCGGAGAGAGAGGCACACAGAGAGCGGAAGGCTTCGCGAAAAGGGGAGTTGAAAATCCGTCGACATTTGAAGATGGGAAGTGGAAAGATGGGAGGGCGGGGGAAGGGGAGGTTAATAGAAGAGGAAGCGCTGAAACGCTGATGTCCCCGGAGGCCTAGTCGGCCGGCGTCTTGCCCGAGCGCACTTTATATGTCGTAGACGTGGTTACAGGCGTACAGAGAGAAATCCTGTCCGTATCCGTACAGTTGCTGGCCCCGGGCCTTTCGCACTGTACCTCGCAGTGTTATTAGTCAGTCACCACCTACAATGTATTGGCAGTCCACTGGCCGATCCACACTGCAAGTCCACTAATAGTCCACCGGTAGGGCTTTTACAGCAAAGCCTCCGACTGCTTAAAGGCTGTTGTGTGTACTATAGGCACATTACCTCAGTGTGCCGTCTCAGGCGATATCCTCCCCCAAGGTTCAAGCCTCGAGTAACACCACAACCTTTATAACTCCATTATCTCTAAATCAAGTTCGCCACCCTCTTCGGGGCGTCGTGCACCTTCGTACAGCAAGAAGGACAGCAGCAGAAAGATAGATAGACACACACAGAGAGAGAAAGCGAACAAAGCTTCAATCATGCTTGCGCAACAGCAATCCATCTTTTTCCCCCCAGGCCACAACAAAGCCCTCGGCCACTCCCGTGTTTCACCGGCCCTGCTTCGGCTAAAGGCATGGCCTTTCTACATATTCCTTTAACGCCGGAGAAATAATGCCCGCCCCCGCCCTACCCTATCCAGGGTAAGCTTCGGCGACCGAGTTATTCGCCGGTGCGGAGTACAGAGTAAAGAGAGAGAGAGGCACATACATACATACACATAGAGAGAGAGTATGTGTGTGAGTGACTATGAGAGAGAAATAGAGCGCCCAGCAGGGGGGGTTGCAACGTCGCACGTGGCCCGAGTGGATACATACACGTAGTCCGGGGAGGCCGTGATGGCATGCATGCTGAAGCCGGCCTTGGATATTCACGGCCTCGTGCTTGCCTCGCTGGCTCGTCGGTTAGAAATTTCAAAGCTGGTCCTCGCCACCGGGCGATGGGAGGTAGAAAGCGCCGACCGAAAGGCACCTGATTCCCTCCCGTTTCGCCACCATGCTGTTGACCAAGACCGACGGCTGTTCACAAGTAGAGATACCTACATCAACTGTTTTCTTTGCCCCCCCAAAGGCAGGGATCCAGTAATGCGACGGCTGCTGCATTGGGCTTCCACTACAGGACTCGTACTCCCTGGATTCTTGCTGTCCGGAGCATGTTCATGTTGTATGCGTGTGAGTGAGTGTGTGCGTGTGAGTGTATGCATCATCGAAGCACCATTGATCCCGCGGGTCGGCGAAAGATACTGTGATGAAGGGCACATGGTATCCGTCCCGTACCGCTGGGAAGGCGGGAAAACGAGGACAAAAAGGGGGGGGGGGGGGGGGGGGTTAGGAGGGGGGGGCCGACGGGGGAATGTCCCGTGAGAGGCGCCGCCTAATTCCTGAGTCCCCCCCGGGGCGGCCCCCCGGCAGGACCCCCTGAAGAGGGAAAA
>PDHQ01000006.1:241667-254889 GCA_003339415.1 Ophiocordyceps camponoti-saundersi (nom. inval.)
CTTATGTTTTTGTGTATTTTATGTTTTTGTTTTTTGTTGGGGGGGGGGGGGTGTGGGGGGGGGGGGGGGGGGGGGGGGGGGGGGGGGGGGGGGGGGAGGTTACACGACAGGTGGGAAGAGAGAGAGAGCGAGAGAGAGAGAGAGAGAGAGGAAAAGGAAGACGAGTGTACAATATTATAAGATGTTCACTTTCTATCTAATTCTTTCATTGTCGTAACAGAAGAAGAGACTCCAGTTACTACAGACCTGAACAGAGGGGGATGAGGAGAGGGTTTGTTGTATTGTTTATTGTACTGAAAGAAAGGCCTCTCAAGAGAAAAGAAGAGGGAAGAAAAAGGAAAGAGAAAAAAGAAAGAAAGAAAAAAAGTGACAGGATCGACGACGATGCTTAATCCAGCTTGACCTAGTGGAGTCTCACGTTTCCAGGGGTCGCAAAAGGCAGAAGAAGAAAGGTCTAAAAGGGGGGGGGGGTGTGTGTGTACCGCAACGGTTCCGTCACTTGACGTCTCGGCATTGCCGAAAAGGAGCGAAAAGAGAAGTGAGAGAGTGAGAGAAAAAGAGAGAGAGAGAGTGAGAGAGAAAGAGGGAAAGGGAAAGGAATTGACCTAATACGAATAGAGGTTAGGTCGGTATAGGTAGTTGAGTCAAGAACGAGGTTGTGTTGTAGGTTAAAAAAGGGCCATGACGATTCAGGTGCCTTGTCGAGTCATTTTGGGAGGGGGGTGGAGATATCGTGTACGTGTGTAAAGAGACGGAGACAGAGGGGAGGGGGTGAAGTAGGAAGAAGGGGGTCAAGGACGGGCCGGTGGAATTAAAGATGCCGGCTCTCTTATAGTTGCTTCTTGGCTTGTGGCCATGACAACAACAGCAACGACAATAACAAGCCTGACTGACTGACACGAGGAAGGTTGGTGTCGGTAATCTGCGTGTGACGATGGCCAATATATGTAGATCTGTGTAGGCATGTATCCGTATATACATACATACATTCATCTATGTAGGTAAGATGGCACATGATGATGCGCACATCTCCCAGTTAGAGGATGAAGCACTTACATAAATCATGATGCAATGAAAGAGCATAACGCTGCTCCCCCCCCCCCCCCCCCCCTTCAAAAAACCATGGACTGAAGAAGAAGAAGAAGAAGAAGAAGAAAGAGTGGAAATACAAACATAACGCTGGCATGGAGAGGAGAGAGGCACTCGGAGAGCGGCCCATCCCTTAGGCCGGTTCAAAGTCTATATCAAGCCATGCGCGGAGCCTCAACCCACAAATTTGACCCAAGCGAAATCCGATAGTGCGAAGTTTCCGAGATGGGGGCATTGAAATGCTTTGTTCCTCTTTTCATTGGCCGGGATACGGACGCGGCAGTTTTTGTCTTTTTTTCCTTTTCTGATTGATTAGAGGGTGAAGATTGGAGAGAGCTGTCGGTTTATACATAAGATGTAGCTGATATATCCGTATATATACTGATAACAGTTTGTGTAAATGAGTGAGTGTGATGAGAATCTCAAGCCTCCATACTCTCAAGTACCATATGTATGTATGTATGTATGTATGTATGTACAGTATATTCACGGAATAAATGAAGCAGAAGAAGATGTGCATCTTGCAATTAAATAAATGGAAGAGTCCCGCTTTGTCCCGCGGGAGCGATGCTGATCATTCGATACTGCTTTTACCTCTCTCTCTCTCTCTCTCTCGCTCTCTCTTTCATTTCCTTATCCACTGCGGAACCCCCAGAACCCCCCCGTATGTGCGGTTGTCGATCCCCTGCTCACAACTCGCCCATGTCCTAAAAAGGAAAAAAACCCCCCCCAGGGTCCCTTTTTTATCGTTTGTCCTTCCCCCCCCCCCATTCATTCTCATTCCAATCCCTTTCTCACCAGCAACGAGAATAACAAACATGAAGTCGGTTGAAAGAATGAGAGGAAGACAGAGGGTGAACCAAGTAAATCCTATCTTCATTATTATAGTGGTAGTTCTTGGTTGGTTGCTTGGTAGAGGTAGCTGATCATAGTAGCAGTAGTAGTAGTATGCACGTAGCAGTAGTAGTTGTATGTATGTAGTTGTAGCAGATGATGAAAGATGACGATGAAGAAGAAGAAGAAGAAGAAAAACAAACTCTACTCTTGTATTCGGGAAAACCGTCCATATTTCCGACCAGCTACGTATGTATGTACACATATAAATGTACCCGGTTGGTATCATGTAGGTTGGGTAAGGGTAAGGTGTGGGAGTCAAAGGGGAAAATCTCCGCCTACGATACCACCACCCATCATCATCAAGGCATCATTATAGACGGCATGCCGCGAGACTTGAGGGGGGTGAGTGAGAGTGGGAGTGGGAGTGGGAGTGGAATCCGGTAAGAAAACGTTTCCTCAAATTGAGGGGGGCAAAGTAAAGAAAGAAAAAGCTTGTCGTCTTGACCTTGCTCCGGATCACGACCGGCCGGCCGGCATCGGGGCCGGCACTATTAGGGTTCGTCCGGCTTGATCAATCATCTCCGTCGTCGTCTGTACGTACAAACACACACATGTTGCATGCATGCATGTGTGTAAAATGTAGATGCGTTATACAAACATGTGTGATTGCGTCTGCATGTCTGTTGGTATGTGCAATACAGAGAGACACGAGCCTTGACGGTAGCACGCTGTGTGCACATGGTTTACCGGTTACCCAGCATGGACATCTGGTGTATGTGTGTGTGTGTGTATGACGGCGGTATGCCTACTCAGCGGCTCATCACAATCCCGTCCTCGACACGCCTTCTCCGGCAACAGAAAAGACGAGACGAGAGCTTCAAGAAGAAGCAGAAGAAAAAGATGAGAAGCTCGTCCGGTTCCGCCGTCCTCTTTTTTGTTTGCCGTTTGCCGCCACCCCCTTGCTCCTCTCTCTTCCTCTCTCTGTCTCTCTCTCACCACCTCGGAATCATCCGAGGGCAGACATATACATACATATGTATGTATGTAGTTATACGCAAGTGTGTAGATATGAATGCATCTATGTGTTGATCCGACATCCATCTTGGTCATCGGCTCGGATCCTGTCGCAGCCACGATCATCACCATCCACATCCCCCATACACATATGTACGTCCCCTGTACACACACATCTACATACACGCTCCTGCTATTGATAGATTGGCTTTTCCCCATCTCCTCACTTCTCTTCATTCACCCACCCCCTGTTGGTGGTGGTTTGGGAACCAGATGGAGGAGGGCATCGACGACAGGGATCCGATCCGATCCAAAGGATGGAAAACGCCCATCCCGGCCTTCAAACTTTCAACATCGGACTCTGCCCTCTTCTTTTCCGCCTCATGTCTTTCAGCTTCTTTACAAGGCTGTGTATATACATGACATCGGCCGGTGTTTGAAATGTAACTACCTAGACAACGTCCTATTCTTCGGCTAGATTCTTGACATACATACATACATACCCTCATCCCGACGAAACCGGTTCCTCGTCCTACCTGACAGCAAGAACCATACACGACAGTCCAGTCTATACCTCATCGAAAAAAAAAAGAGGCAGAAGCAGCATAGTTCGGCCTGGTTTCACCTTATTCCCATCTCAATGCTCCCGCGACGACGGCCGCCGCGTTTCATCCTCGTGAGCAAGCCTACGTCTCACCTCCCACGCCAACCATACCACAAAAAAAAACAGGCAGTGACCGAGGGTGAGAATAGAAGACAGTCATCATCCCGGTCGTCGATCCGGGGGTGTCTCTACATTTTTTTTCTTCTTTGTCTCTCTTTCACTTCTTCCCCCTCTTCCCTGGTCAGGCAGACTGGTAGGGTTTATGAGTTGTTCTGCTGATACGGCTGGTGCGACAGAAGTCTGGATCGACGTTGCGTAACGAGCATGATCGCCAACAGGGTCATGACTATGTATGTATCTCTCTACATACATAGTTTTTCCTTACTCTCTCTCTCTCTCGAGACGGCCGTGGGACCGGTCAGAGGCCATGGAGCGGAGGAGAAAGACTCAAGAGGGAGGGGGCGTGTAAGAGAGATACATACATACATAGCAGCAAGCCATCTTCTCAAGACCGTGTGACAAACCAACAACACCGACAACAACAGGATGATGGACAAGCGCGGCCGGATGTTCAACTTTCCGGGAAGCCTTGAACGACTCTTTCTCTACCAGGCTCATCTCATCCGGTCAGACGAGACGGTTAGATGCATCAGCAACATCCCATGTTCCCTTTCCTTTCCCTTTGTCACTCGTCTTTGAATTCTCTTGTAACGGATGAATGTCAAGCCAGGTCGAGTCACGACCCCCCAAAGAACTGACCTAACAAGAAAGCCCAGCGCCACAACGGTAGATGGGCGCCGGGATGTGCGGGCTCCTCCTCCTCCTCACCCTCCTCCTCATCCTCCTCGCCCCTCTTCCGCCTCCTCAGGGGCCCCGACCTACAGGGTTTTAACTTGTTTTTCTTTTCTTTTTTTTCCCCGGGTTCACGACTGGGAAGATCGGAGGGTTCGCTGCCTGAGGTGAGGGAAACCCCCCCCCCCCCCCATCAAGGGGGGAGGGGTGGGATGGATGAATAGATGGATGAGTGGGTGGGTGGACATTGGATTTCCCGGGGATCCGGCAGCACTCCTGGTCGGGCGTTTCCGGACGATACACAGAGAGAGTGAGAGAGATAGAGAGGCAGCAGTGGTCAGCGTCTCAGCGAGAAGGACGGATGGTTGAAGGAAGAAGAAGCCGAAACAAGACTGTCTCTCGTTTCCCCCCCCCCCCCCCCCCCATGTCCGGTCCCCGAGACATAGACAAGATGAAGAAAGAAGGGCCGGCGAAACCTTTATGAAGATGGGTTGAGAGGTCCGGGCCTTGACCGAGGTTGGTCAGCCAGACCAGACCGGTCCATGCATGGCTACTACATTGCATATATGATATATGTATGAGCCCATGTACGCCTGTGTAATGTATGTACAATGTGTGTATTGTATGCAAGGTACTGGCCGAGTAGGCGGCCAGCATGCAACCCGCATGCGTTACCGTAACACTCCGGCCTTGGCCAGTCAGCGAGCGAGGAGATGGTGGGCGGAGGAGAAGGAGGGGAAGAGGGGGGGGGGGAGGAGATGAGGAGGAAGGGGAGGGGGGATGGAAGAGGAGGGGAGGGGAGGGGAAGAAGAGAAGATGGAGGAGCGAATGCGTGGGAGGGAAGGGGAGGAGAGGCCGCAGTAAGATGGAGAAGAGGAGGGAGGCGGGGATGGCGTCCGGAGGAGAGGAAGACGACGATGAGGGCGCAGTGCGCGTGTGTGCGTGTATATATTTATATGCACGTCTATTATGTCATATCCTGCATGCATGTGCAACACAGCGTCAAGGCAAAGGCGTAACTTCGGGACGGGAGATAGATGAACGTTTCCCGTGACCGCAGCGAGATGGATTGGACGATGTATGTAGTCCGTACATACATATAGGAGGATTTCAAGAGTGGAGGAACGAAGTGGTGATAGACTGGACTGTCTGCCAGCAAAGCCACTTACCCTATAGACAAATGTTCGAGCATCTGCATGGCATCCCTTAGTCAGCAGCGTCTCTATCAGACTGCCATGTCAGTACGGTCAGTACCTATTATCCGTGCGTAGATACTGAATAAGATAGATCATAGATCACAGAACAAACTATGACGATGCCCCCATATCATTTATTACGTACTACCTCAGGTATTGTACATATCCGTATGCATGTACGGATATAATCGTACATGCTACATATAGATGTTCATCCCGTGCTGCTCGCTAACCGAGGCAGGTAGTAGCAGTCGGTGCCTTGGCTAGTTCGCTCCCTGCTGTCAGCGCCTAAAGCCCTAACTACCTACCTAGGCAGCGGCCCCTCCCCCCCCCTGGCAGGTTAGGTAGCGGCGCTACAGGTCCTTCAGCGCGCGGGGGCTATAGCGACCTATTACTCCACCGTCGGTCGATCTGGCGCTGAGCTGCGCTGAGGCCCGGCGGCTGGATAGGTGCATTTACCAGCCTCGTCGACTCTCCTCCTCTATCTCTATCTATCACCGGCCTCCTCACCTCCTCCTCCTCCCCCCCCCCCCCCCCCCCCCCCCCCCCCCCCCCCCCCCCCCCCCCCCCCCCCCCCCCCCCCCCCCCCCCCTCTCTCTTCTGTCCTACCTATCCTCCCCCCTCACCCTTCATCCTCTTTCATCTCGAAGCTCTCTCATCGGTCGTCTCTCCTTATCGCCATCGACTGCCTGCCTACTGTTCCCTTTCCTCCTCTTCCGGCAACAGTAGGCGTGGCCGTACCTTGGGGAAGCGCCGAGGTGCGCAAAAAAACCCCCGCTCCCAGCTCGTCGACTACAAACGCACATACGCACATCTCTCTGTCCCCCCCCCGCCTCTCTTCCCACCCTCGGATGGCCTGAATCATGACGCTCGATTCCAAATCTTGGTCCTGTCCAAGGCTGTGCAAATCCATCGCCATAACGTTCTAACAAAGGATTAATCAACGCTCCCCCGCCGCCGTCGCCCCGTCGCCCCGTCTCCCCCCCCCTCCCTCCGAACTTCAAGCCCACTCTTCCCAAACATACCCACCCTCACCCTCAACCCTCCTCCTCCCGGCAATGACGACCAACGCCGTACCGGATTCGCAACTTGGCCTCAGCGCCGAGGAAATCCAGCTCCTGCGACAGGGTCAGGCAGCTTTGGGCGGCGGCGGCGGAGGGGGGGGAGGAGGCGCATCATCGAGTTCGCGAGCAGCCAGTCGAGCCAGCAGCCAAGGTCTCCTTCTCCTCGATACCTCATCCCTCACAGCTCTAGGTCGGTATTTCGACCGACTGATGACGGGCATCGAGCAAAACATACGTTACCTGAGCGAACAAGCTCAAGTCTTCACCCAGCTTCAATACGATCGAGCCAACAACATCATCGACGGGGCAGACGCCGAGATTGCGCGATACCACGACATCATTCGTCAACTGGATGAGCTCGAGGTCGACTTCGATCGCATAGCTCACATCAAGGAGATTGTCAAGGGTTATCGCCAGCGCGTCGAGAGGCTCGAGAGGGAGATGGAAAGCAGTCATACTTCATCCAGTCGGCATCCGAAACAATCGTCTTCCTCTTCCTCTCACCGCCACTCGCAACGGTCACACAAACGGAAGCATTGACTCTGACGAACCCCCCCCCCCCCCCCTTTCTCCTCTGATGTGTCTTTTTTCTTTCTTCTTTTCCCCCTTTTTATCAACTTTATTTCATCTTGTGTTTTTTTTTTTTAATTACTTTCCCAAAACTTCGGATCAAAGAACTTTTAACCAGCCCTGGTGGAATAAGATGGGGGAACCCGACATTGACCTGAAAGGCCTCACGGCTGGGCAAGAAGAATAGGAGGTGGAGGAGGAAGTTGGAAAATAGGGGGGTGGAAAGCCTCACGGCTCGTTTCGCATGGCGAAACAAAAAAAAAAGCCCCGGCGTTGGTATTGTGGATTGAAGTTGTTTGTACTTGGGTTTCCTTGGTCTTGTTCGGTTCGGATACCCCCCTTCCCCCCCGTTTGGATGAGTGACGATGGAGTTGGGCTTTTGGATAGGGTGTGAAGATGAGGAGGAAAAGGAGAAGATGAGGAGAAGGAGAAGAAGCAGAGGATAAAAGACAACAAAAAAAGACAAAATTTACGGAACAATCTTGATTGCTTGCCTGCTTGCTTGCTTGCTATCTCGATTTCTCCTATCCCCCCCCCCCTTTGCCGTAGAACGCCGGTGAATGTGCGATGTTGTTTCCCTTTCTCTCTCTCTCTCTCTCTCTCTCTCTCTCTCTCTCTCTCTCTCTCTCTCTGTGTGTGTCTCTCTCTCTCTCTCTCGCAGCGGAATGGTGTTAATCGATTTGTGCTCAGATATCTCAACAGTGGATGACCGAATGCTCCGTTATGATTTCCCTCAATTTCCTCCCCCCCCCCCCTTTCGTCATCTTTTCCCCCCCTTCCAACCATCATCTCAGTTGAGACGAATAGGTGATGAAGAGAAAAGGGGGGTAAGAAAAAGAAGGAATTGAAGAAGAAGAAGAAAGAAAAAAAGAAGACGAATAAAGAATATAATGCATCAAGTTTAAACGAAGAAAGAAGCGAAAAAAAAACCAGTCAAGACCTCGCAAGCCGTCTCTGCTGCCTCGCCAAAAACGGACTCGGCATCTCATCCCTCTCCGGATCCCAAACGGCAACCACATCAGCCCTGCCACGACCACCACCGCCGTGATTCCCCCCCAAAGAGCCGGCGCTGCCACAGCTGGAAGAACTCTGTCCGCTAGGTCGACGGGGAGGAAGCGAGGTTGCGTTGCCGGAGTCGACGACGCGGGATGATGATGATGTAGTAGTCGTCGTCTTCTTGGACGGGCTTTCACACCATGTTCTGTTCGTGGCGTTTGCTGCGCGCGCTTGTTGAAGCTCGACTAGCGTTCGGCCTTTGATGTTATTCTTCAGCGCCATCTTGCCCAGTCCGTCTGCTGATTCCTTCTTACGAGAGGCAAAAATCGTCGTCGATGATGAATCTGCGTTGTTGTTGTTGTAGAGGCCGGCTACGGAGGGGATCTTGCTTAGTTGGCGACCGGGAGAGCGCTGACGATCGACGAGGATGCATGTTGTCGCCGGAGTGGATTTCTGCGTCTGGAGGAGAGGCCTGTCCTTTGCTTTGAACGGGTTCTTGCAGGATTTGATGTGTCGCGTGGGAGAGGGCATGACGTCTTCGTCGTCTGAGTCTGTGAGGGCGGGCGGTTCACGGTGTTGCATCATGTCCCATTTTCCATCCGTCGCGAAGATGTTGTTGGTCGTCGTCGTCGTCATCATGTTGTTCGACGTCATCGTCGGGTTCGTCGTCGCCATCACCCGTCGTGGGGAGAGGGATAGGGATGCGATGGCGATGGGACTGGGAGACGCCATCTCCACGTCCATGGGCGTGCCGGCGAACATGGTCTGCGCCCTCGCAAACGGTGTCCTCGCGCTGTTTCGAATCCCCCCCGCCCCTCCAGTTGCGACTGCAGCTGCTCCTCCTCCGGGCAGAAACGCGCCGACGTCGTTCTCGATAGCCGTCGAGGGACAAGGATCCGTTCCGAAGCCGTCATCGTCGTTGCCGTCGCCGTCGTTGGCATCGCCCGGCTTCCGACTCAACTCAGCCTCGACCCTGTCGCGAACCTCATGCTCAAACCGCTTCTGCAAGCTCTCGACCTCAAGCTTGACCAAGCGATCAATCTCCAACCTAGCTTTGACCTCCCACTCCCTCCTGACGGAAGCCTCAATCTGAAGCCTCTCCCTCTCCAAGCTCTCCTCGACGTCGACCTCTCGCCTCCTCAGAGCCTCCTCCCTCGTCTTGAGCTCCTTGTTGAGGTCGACGACCTCCTTCTCCTTACGCATCAGCTTCACGACCGGCAAGTTGAGAAGCTGAGCCGTATCCGGTCTGCGGTCGGGGTTGAGTCGGAGACAGTCGCGAATCACCTGCGACAACTCGGCCGAGTAAACGTCCGGTAGGGGAGGCACCTTGGCCTCTTTAATCTTCTGCACCAGTTGAAAGTGCGTCTTGGCGTTGAAGGGCGGCTCCCGCGCGCAGAGCTCGTATATGATGCAGCCGAGGGACCAGATGTCCGACTTGAGAGTGTACTTTTCCGCCGCGCATATCTCGGGCGACATGTAAAAGGGCGTTCCGACGTAGGTGGAGGCGAAATCGTGCGACTTGATCATCTTGGAAAGGCCAAAGTCTCCAAGCTTGACCGAGTTATCCTCGCCCAGAAAGACGTTCTCCGGCTTCAGGTCGCGATGCAGGATCGTCATCGTCCCCGCCGGCACCTTGGGAGGAGAAGACGATGCCTGGCCGTGGCTGAGTCCGAGGACGTTTGCCCCGACCTCGGGAGGATCAACACCGTAATGGCATCGGTAGAGAGCCATGACGAGCTGGCTGAAGATGCTCCAGACGAAGCTCTCCTGCGCCCTCTGTCCCTTGTGCTGCAGGTCCTTGATCACCCTGCCCAGATCGCCATTCCCGCAGTATTCCATGTAGAGGTGTAGGTCCTGGCTCAGCTTGAGGTGCTCGCGATGGTAGTAAGCCACGATGTTGGCGTGTCGGAGGTGGGATAGGATTTGAAACTCGGTATGAAGCTGTTCCCTCTCCTTTTGCGACATTCGCAGGTAGGAAATCTCCTTTCGACACATGATGAATCCATCCGCCTTTCGTCGTACTTTGCGTATGACCCCAAACGATCCATGGCCTGTAGCATATTCGCCTCCCCACGGAACGAAAAACCCGTCCTTGGTCAACCCTTGCCGTTCTTTCTTTGTCGCCCTGTTTTTTTTTCCCCCCCGGAGGCGCGGAGGAGGGGGGGGGGGGGGAAGAAGGGAGAGAGAGACTCACCAATCTTCTCCAACGTCTCGTACTTGTCTTCCGACATGGTTTCAACAATAATAATAAAAGTCAAGCTTCAACTCTTTTTTGCCCCCCCCTTTCTTGAATTGTCCAAGGCGTGACGTCGGGAAAGGGAAGGGGGAGTGGAAGAAAGAAAAAACAACACGGGACTGCATATAGCAGCGTGTCAACAAACGGGGGAAAAAAAAAGAGAAGAGTCGACAAGAGAGAGAGGAGGAGGAGGAGAGGGGAGAGAAAAAAAAAGGCAGGAAAAAGACGCGATCGTCAATAGATCAGACGAAGGAGGTAGGGGGGGGGAAAGAAGAGGAAAAGGAAGAAAGATGATGACGATATGACGAGAAGAAAGGATGTTGGTTGGTAGTAGGTAGGTAGGTAAACCTGTTTTGTGTGAGTGTGAGTGTGTGCGGGTTAGTAGTAGCAGTAGCAGCAGCAGCAGTAGTAAGTTGGTAGGGAAGGGTAGGTAGGTAGGCAGAGAAGAGAGAGGTAAGAAAGCTGTTGTTGTCTGCTACGAGGATCCAGAAGGGGAAGAAAAAGGGGTCTGTGAGCAACCGTTTTCCCCTTCTACTTTTCTCCTCTCTTTTTCTCTCTCTCTTTTCCCTCTTACTCTCTCTCTCTCTCTCTCTTCTTTTTTCATGCAGCTGCCGGGCTACACGCGCGGTCGGGCCTCGTGCGAAAATGGCTCCTTGAATCACGACCGGGGGAGGGGATCATCGTCTCGTTGCCCGGAGTAAACAGTCTCCATGGCAACGGCTAATCAACCGCTTATCGATACGCTGCCGTCTGTCAAACGCCGCCGGCCCATCTGCACAGTACGTACCTCTACTAGCCAGTACTACGGATATGCACTGCACATCTCCTCCGCCTCTTCCATCTCCGCCTTCTTCCACCTCCAGACGAATGACTGAATGCACGCACGCACGCATAGCTCTCGTGACAGTGTGCATATTAGCTACTGTTCACTCACCGCATACAAATCTACCATCGTCCCAATTCTAATTCTATTCCCATTCTATCCTACCCAGACAAAAGTCTTCCATCCAAAAATCCCACTCCATCTATCCATGTACAAACACCACTCATCCCATCATCACGCGTCCAACTCAAGCATCACAAGCATGTCCTCAATCCTATCCAGCAGCGCCTTATAGTTGATAGCATCCGACGCAAACTCATCCTCCACCGCCTCGCCGTCCACCGTGCGCGCCGCCCCCCCTCCCCCCGACGAAGGCGGCCCATCCCCCGTCGACCGAGGCGCGTCCTTGTCCCCGCTCATGATGCCGTCCAGCCCTGCGTCCTCGAAGCGCAGACGGAATCGCTCCGAGAGGTAGTAGCGGATGTCATCCAGCAGCTCGATCGAGTCCGTCTCCTCCCGACGTCGGATTCGCCCCGCGCTCTCGCGGATCAGCTCGTGAAACTCCGCGTCGTCAATGTAATCCTCCAGACGGCCGGCGAGGTAGCGCGCAGCAAACTCTTCCAGCCGCTGCAGCCGCAACGTCCAGGCGGCGTGTATGACGTCGTAGATGTTAATGAGCTCCTTCTCCTCGGCATCGTCGCCCACGCGGTGCGTCCGATCGACGAGGGCGCTCCCTCCATCGCTTCCGAGCGTGCTGATGATCATCGCAGCTTTGTTCTTGAGACTGTCGAGGAAGAGCATGTCGGCCGTGTACAGCAGATCGAGCGCGTGTTCGAGGGGGCACTGGAAGCTCTCGGTGTAGAGAAAGGATAGCACGAGTTCGAGGACGGCGGGCGAGCAGTCGACGGCAACGACGCGCAGGTGATCCGCCGTCTGCGCCTCGACGAAATCGCCCGAGAACATGGTGGAAAAGTAGTCGCTGCGGATGAGCATGGCCTTGTGGCATGGATACAGCACTGATTTACGGGGTCGGGGACCTATGGGAATGCCCTGACTATTAAGGAGCGGCGCAGCGCCATTGTCGTCGTCGCTGTCGTCATCATCGCTCACTGGCAGCTCATCGGCACAGAGAAGGACGTCGGCGAAAGCAGAGTTGTCCGGCCCCAGCCGAAAGTCGCGCACGCCGTCCGTATCGACCACGACTTTGCCGCCGAGCACGCGGTTGCGGAAAAAGTCACCAACCTGCTGGAGCGCACGCTCCTCCTCGTCGCGATACCGCTGCCGGATGAGCCTCCGATCAGAGCAGGCCACGACGGCATCCCAGAGCCGCTCGACGCCGAGCTGCTTGCTGATCTTGATGAGGCCCCGCGCGACTTCGTCCTCGGATACGGAGCCGCTGCTGCCGTCCGGCGGGACGAGGTCGGTGGGCACCTCATCCAGGTACAGGTAACGCAGGGCGATGTAGACAGCCTCGGGAGGGACGGCGGCGTCGACCTTCCATGACGTCGTCTCAGGCTGAGCCTCGAACTTGGCCCGAAAGTAAGGTGTGCGGGCGAAGAGCAGAAACTTGTGCAGAGGAAAGGAGCGAGACCCGGCGGCGAGGCACATGTCCGACGTCGCTGGCTTCGTTCGGCTCAGGAGGCTCGACAGGTGCGCGGACCAGTAGACGTAAGGGTTTGCCGACTTGGAAAAGTCATAGCGCAGCAGGAGGTTGCGGATGCGGTCGTTGAGGGCGTTGTAAATGCATCGTTCACCCTGGAACGTGTTTCTCTCCGCCAGCGCGCCTGCGAGACCGGGTCCGTCAGCGAAAAGGCGAACAAACCCTCTTTCCCCCGCCCCAGCCCTTCTTCTTTTTTTCCCCTTTCCATTCGTCTGTGCGGCGGCCCGAGGCTGTGACACTTTCTTTTCAGGGGGGGGGGGGGGGGGGGGGGAGGGCCGAAACGGAAGCGGCCCCCCGTCAAGCAAAAGGTGTACCAACTCAAAGTAGCCGCACGAACAAGC
>PDHQ01000006.1:254899-331345 GCA_003339415.1 Ophiocordyceps camponoti-saundersi (nom. inval.)
CAACCCCCCTTCCCCCCCCCCCCCCCCTTTTTCTTTTTTCCCCCTTCCCTTCCGGCGGGGGGGGGGCCGGGGGGGGGGGACTTTTGTTGCGGGGGGGGGGGGGGGGGGGGGTGTATATGGCCGAAACGAAAGCGTACCACTGTCAAGCAAAAGCTGTACCAGCTCATAGTGACCGCACAGACTAGCCTGACGCGGGAGCGGTTGTTCACGGGAGCGGACCGGTAGTTAGCAAGCCTGGCAGGAGAAACAGCAAGGGTGGGAGGCAAAGAAAGTAAGAAAGAAAAGGGAACAGAGTCTCACGATGATGAGAGGCGTATAATCGAAATCATCCTTGCCATTGATGTTAACGCCCTGATTGATGAGCTCCTGACAACGACGAAGGTCCCCACAGCGACAGGCGGCGAGAAAGTCCTTAAACTCCGCGCTCTGATCCAGTGGATTCTCCTCCCGCAGCAGCCCGTTCTTGATCATGAGCCTCTCCTCGCCCAGCTTGCCCTCGAGCTCGTGCTTCGGCAGCACCATGACGAAGCCGGTGAGGTCACCATGTAAAAGAGCAAAGATACGCCAACGATGTCGAGGAAGACTTGACGAAGGCGACGGTATCACCGTGGGTATGACCGTGGCCCTGACGTCGAATCAAGAGTGTTGCTACTTGTACATACGCACGTGCTTAGTGGCTCACGTGATCATTCACCTTGATAGTACTATAGTAGGTAGGTAGGATCGCCACCGAATTGCCGAGTCGCGATGTCCGTCACGTGCTTAGCTATTCATGGACCTGAAGAAAGGATCAAGCTACGTCATAGCATCATATCGGACCCACCTCCCTACCTACCTAGATAGACAAGATAATTATCCAACAGCCAAAGATGAAGTTGCCACACATGAAAAGCCCCCATATCATCACTCCGGTACCCTCGAGGACACTGTATTTCCAAGACTCAGCGATCAATCATCTTCAGTCTCGCGCGTAGCTCCTCCGGTAGCTCCTCCGCCCTCACTAGACCCATGCGGACGACATCCCCCCAGAAGAAGAGAGCCCTGTCTTGGGCGTAACGAAGATAGTCAAACTCCTCGACGGCGGCCTCGCGCTCAGCGGCGCGGGCCTCCTCCTCGGGTAGAGGCTCGTTGTCCGGGCCGAGACCGGGCACGGCAGCCTGGACGATACCCCAGGCAACCCACTGCGCGCTGTTCGCGGGTCGCCACAGCAGCGTATCTTCCATCAGCTCGCGCACGCGCTGATTGCTGCGGTCGTCGCGGTCACGCTCCACGGCTCCCCAGCCACCGGGCGGCGCGCGGGCGTCGAGGACGAAGTCGACGACCGAGCTGGACGACTGGGACGGGAGGAGCGTCGACGGCATCGTAGGCGAGGCAACGTCTAGGGGGGACGAAGGATTGCTTCCGTTGTCGGTTGAAGGGTATTGCGGCCGGTGATCGACGTAGGCCTTGATGAAGCGCCGCTGCTCTTCGACCGACGGGTAGCGGTCGACGCAGCAGGCGTGCGAGGCGACGGCATCGTGGTAGTTGTACGTCCACTCGGTGAAATGATTTGCGAATTCGAGGCCAGCCACATTGGCTGCTGCGTACTCAAAGTCAATGACGACGAGCTGCTTATGCTTGTTAGCCGCCTGAAGCAACGGCGATTTCTCGTCGTCCGGACGGAGGCGCAGAATGTTGCCGTATTGCGTCTGTAGATTGTTGTTTACTTCGTCAGCTCTCTGTACTCTTTAAAACGTAAGAATAGAGACTAGAAGCTCACATCGTTGTGCGCAAAGACGAGCCGCTCCCTGATGGCGCCTGGGTTTTGGTAGAGGCTGATAACGTGAGCCCTATACCTAGCTACTGCGTCTCGAAACTGCGTCCACGGCACGCCGCACACGTAACCTTCGGCACGGGTCCAAGGCATCTCAGGGTGAGCGTCGAGATAAGTCATGATCTTGGCCACGTTGTCGAGCCACTGGTCCCAGTTCCTCCACACGGCCGGCCCGGCTCGACGCTCGTGCGGAAGCAAGTCGATGCCAGCATGCAGCTCCCTCATGCGCTTGGCGATCTGCCTCGACGTCTCGGGTTCGCGGAGGTCGAGCGGACGGAGGGTGATGGCATTGAAGAACTGCTCGAAACGGCCGTTCTTGAAGGTGCCCAACAGACGGGGGCCTATCTTCTTCCGAGCTAGGCGCTGGAGCACCTTGAGCTCGTTGTCGCGATCGATGAGATGCTCGACCTGAGGGCCATAGATTCGGAGCAGGACCCTCGACGGCGGTCGGTGGGCGTCGGCGGCCGTGGAAGTGAAAACATCGGGCGAGGGCGTGACGACGTAGACGGCATTGGTCAGAGCGCCGCTGAGACGCTCGACGTTGATGCTATCGCCGGCATCGAGGGCCACACGACGCCACCCCTTGAGACGCAAGGTGTGGGCGATGCGGATGATGTCGTTCTTGAACGTCAGCCAAGCCTCTCGCTCGTCTTCGGCAGCGGCGGTGTAGTTGATGAGCGTCTTTGAGTTATCCAACCAGGCGTCGCAGTCGGGGACGATGGCGTCTCCATCAACATAGTCGGTGTCGGACGAGGCGAGGCGCGAGCTACGTCGGCGCCTCAAACGAGACACCTTGGGCGTATTCCGAGGAATATTCGCGAGCCCGAGACGGGCCAGCGAGTCATCGAGGATGGCCTGCAGCTTGTCAAGAGACAAGGCGCTAGACTGCGAATCGGCCGAGTCGGCCCGTCGACGACGACCTGACCTCTCCGAATCGAACCGCGTTCGCGCCGCCTTGGAGCGCTCACGGTGCAGCCACTCGCCAACCTGAGCCAAAAGCTTCTCGCCGTAATACCGATACCGATCCGGCTCGTCTGCCTCAGCCATCTGGACGGCTGCGGTCCGCGTAAGCCTGGGGTTACCCGCCCACGTGGTCATCGTCGCTTTAGCATCCTGCCGAAGCTCTCGACCGGAACTTGATGGCAACTTACTCTTGGGACCGCCTTCGCCAAGTTCATCCGTCTTCAGCGCCGTTCTGGACATGCTAAGCCAGGAGGGGAGGGTCGTTGGTGATGGGGCTTTTGGTGAGAGGTGTCCAAGACTTTTGCGGTGGAGAATGCCGAGCTAAGTATGTACCTCTTTAGGGTAACTCGTCTTACTCGGCTGCCTCCGTCTGGCCTCCGTCTTGCCTCCGACTGGCCTCCGACTAGGAGCTGAGAGACGCTCTTTTGTGGCGATTATTGAGCTGACGACAACTCATGTCCAGCTGTGGCGATTCGGCGTCATCCTACAGCTTGCTCTAAACCCTGAGCCATGTCTATATGACCGGTGGGATCCGGGACTCGCTCGATAACGTCATGTTTTCCATCCCGTCCAGGTCCTCGTCTTGCTCGATGGCCTCAACAAAGACGTCTGCAAGGACAGGCGAGTGAATCTTACAAAATACATAAACACACAGCATATTGGATTAGGAAACAAGATACGATGACTGCGTATTCTTCGAAACACTCTATTTGTCCTTTGACCTCTTTGGGCCATCAATTATATACGTCATGGTGTGACTGGACTATGGCTCGATCAGACTGCACGCTGTATTGCTCATCTGTAGGATACCACCTCGACGATGGCCATCTGTTCACTCCTTTATAATAATCACAACTCTCTTAGCAATGTGTATCATAATTTATTCCTCATCGCACCTATTCTCACTCCACAACGCTCTCTAATAAGATAGACCTATATATAAGAAGAATCCTCTGCACCTTTCCTATTTCCGAGAGACTCGCAACTGCTACCATGCGTCGCATATCCCTTTTTGCTTTCATCTTGCATCTCCTTTCTGTCAAAGATCTCACAGATGCGAAGCCGGCAGGCCCTCGCATCATGACAACCCACAAGATCACCTACTCTTGCGGGACATTACGCCACCCGGACGGCCTCCATTTCAGCATCTTGACCGACTGCCTCACTGACTGGAGTAGGAATAGGAGGAGCTTCAACCGCCTATGCACCCCTTCTGAAGTTGCCAAGATCATGACCGGAGTTCTCCCCGCGGGGCTGCATCGGATGCTCTGGAGAGAATACAAACTCGATAACGTGACCATCGTCAATGAGATGGCTCGATCCGTCAAGGCGGTAGCGTATTCTATCACTCTGCGCCGAGCCATTTGGTTAAGGCACATGACAAAGAAGCGAAGAACAGTCTGCTGGCCAGACTCGCCTGATTTCACACCCGAGGACTTCGAAGAGTTCGGCGGTACGCTGGCCGCTCTTCTCGTCCAGCCCGTGGTACCATCCAATAAGACTTGTATTAGACGCCGGTACAAGACCTTTCCTCCCGGTTACTTGGCCCCGAATCGGATTCACTACATTTACAAGGCGACATACGACTTTAAAACCGTCTGGTCTATGCATGAGAACTGGCGCTCCTATGGCATCATTGGTTTACCGTCTTATGCCTCGCTGCAGTCTCTGCGTGACGAGCTTGACGGCTGGGGCGGTCGAGTCGGTCGTCTTCTCATGGCTGCCATGCGGTCGACATACGAATGCACTTACCATAAGGGCTGTGTCGATGAGCCGCGAATGGGAAAGGCCTATCAACCCGAGGACTACAGAAATGTTGTCGACCTGTGGCTTCAAAGTGTCTCCAACAATTCGCCACTGGCTCTCACCTTTGGCGACGTCGAGACGCCGCCTAACACGCTATGGGTAAGCCTGTGATCAACTTTTGGCCAGTTACCCGCTCGATCGGAAAGGCCCTTGTCCGGGCTCGATGCTCGACGCTCATCAAGAACGACGATGAAGTTCGCTAAGCTGTCATAGAAAATGACTACCTATATGAAAGGGGTAAATCACCCCTAGGCTACTGTGAGCCCTGAGTTCATCCATATGTCTGGTCATCTCAAGGTGGCCAATATGAGAGGAGGGTCGAGTTCCGGTCGGAGAAGACGTCCTGGGAAAAACAGGTGGGCTCAGAGAGCCAAGGAGGAAAATAGCAGCCATCTTTCCCTAACCGTCTAAGCCGAGCTGTAAACATACAAGTCTATCAAGATTCCCCAATCAATAATTTCTTCTGTCAAAGCTTCAAGAGGCGCCGAGCCCATCTCTTGATGAGGCTGATCGTCAGACAGCCACATCTCGTATATCCGCACTCTGTCCCTCTTTCTCCAACGCCCAAGACACAGCTTCCATGACATCATCTACAATGACAGCCGGCTGATGGCGAGGCTCCGGCTCGGCCATGGTCTTCTTCCAGACACCGGTGCGTACCAGGATTGAAATCCACTCTGTGCCATCTTCGGGGTGAAACTCGTTTGCCCCGCGAATGTCGCTTTCGGGGTTATCGCCGATCATATACACCCTTCTGAGAGGATGGTGCTTGGTGTCGGAGCCGGCCACGTCGGAGTAGTAGCGAAGTAGCCGCTTGTGAGCGTAGTCGTACGTCGTCCCAAATGGCTTGCCCAACGCTTGGAACTTGAGCTCGGCGCCGTCTGTGACAGCTGACCATACCCCCTTGAGAGCTTCCACAAAGGCGCCGGTGCCGAACCGGTTGACGGGATACTCCGTCTTCCAGAAGAGGTCTAGATTCGAGATCCAGAGCTGCGGCTGGCCGTCCTGCTGCCATCCCTTGTTGGGCAGTGACGAATCTCCGTTCTTGTCGGAGATGGTGCCGAGGTATCCTTGCCGGGATACCAAGAGATCGTGAATGACCTGTATGTCAAGCGCCCAGTCTCTTGGGTCGTTCCACACGAGTATCGAGTCGAATCTATGCGCATCAGGAGAAAACGGCCGGTGCCGAGAATGGAGACTGTCTCGGAGCTGGTCGAAGGGAAAGTATTTATCGTTACCATGGACAATGTCCGCCGGCGTGACCGCATTCGCGAACCCGTACCTGGCCGCCATCGTTGGCTGCTGTTGTCCATTGCGGGTACCGAGCGGACCACTCACTCGTTTGCGACTGCGCGGGCCGTCTCCGGATCCGAAGCCGTGATCAAGACCGTCTGCTGCTTGGCATCATGACGCCAGTCGCGAAAGGGCGAATGGGAGACGATAAGCCTCCCGCGGACGATGTCCTGTTCAGGCGAGAAGCCGAGGCGGCGGTTCAATGAATCGACCTTGACATCTTCGCTTACGCCGCCGCCGTTGGTCAGGAAGACGTAGCGGACACCGAGCGAGCGGACCGTTTGAAGGGCTGCCCGGGCGGAAGGGATGGGCTGACTGCCTCGGTATAGAACACCGTCGATGCTGCAGCCCGTCAGCTGTTTTTTCTGGGTCGCCCGGACAAGAAGTCATCATACTCGAAGGCGAAGGCAAAGTCCGACAAGGAGGAGCCGGACGAGGGCTTATTCAACTTGGCGCTGCTGAACTGCCGTATCCTCCCGAGTTCTGTCAGATGTCTGAAGGCTGTCGGACTTCGACTAAGGAGGAAGGTCGAGGCATGGCGGGCCAGTGTCATGGCAATGGCGCTTTCGGCAGCAGAAGAAGAAGGTGAAGTTGGGTGCAACAGTCCGGTGCGGAGGGGCAAAAGACGCCCGAGAGGCCGATCTCGGTGGTCTCCGGACTGTCAGAACCGACAGCTCAGGGCATATACAGACGCTATATATGACTAGTTTAGCCGATAATCAGGCAATCACTGGGGGGGGGGTGCCCCAACTTTTGTTGCAACGAAGGGTCAACTCCCTCCCAATAGTTAACAGCCGCATGATCTGCCGAGTTGCGGCTGTTCGAATTCTATCAAGCAAAACGTCGGACTTACTTCGGGACGGAAATACCTGAAGGCGATTACTCTGGTGAATCTAGACCAGTCACATGAAAGATTTCCTCTCCTCGCAACTACGGCCGTGTGTCAGAAACAACGGCTCAGGACGTATGTACGGATACAGACGTTATATATGGCTAATTTAGCCGATAATCAGGCACTTGCTAGGGCGCTCCAGCTTTTGGTGTAATAGAGCATCCCTCCCAATACCTATCACGTCACTTCACATTCGGTGTACTCCTACGGATATGGGGAATGGAGATTCGGCAAATTCCTCAGCCCTTCCAATCCTTAATATGATCCAGTATGAGCTTCGCGCCCTCATTCGGCGAGTGCTGCCGACCCAGCGCCTCCACAAAGTCACCCTCGGGGTCCATAAGGTAAAAGTATATGCTGTGATCGACCAAGTAGTCCTGTCCCGGCTTCACCTCCTGCGGTGTGCTAAAGTACACTCGATACTTTTTGCACATGTCTTTGATCTGGTCATACGTGCCTGTAAGACCGATGAAGGCGGGATGGAACTCGGCGAGGTAGCTCTTGAGGGCTTTGGGATCATCGCGCGCAGGATCGCAGGTTACAAATATCGGAAGCAAGGTGCCGGGCGCTTTAGCCTCGACGAGATCCAGCATGCGCGCCATCTTATCGAGCTCTTCGGGGCAGATGTCGGGACAGCGCGTGAAGCCAAAGTAAACCTAAAGGACGGCGATTAGGTAGGGAATGGGGGAGCAAAGCGGACGCTCGCGAGGGGAAAGAGGGACGACGTACCAACGAGTGTTTGCCCTTGAGCATGTCGCTGGTAAAGGGCTTTCCATCCTGGTCAACGAGGTCAAAATTGCCCCCGACTTTGGGCTTGCCGACACCCTTTGTTGCGTCTGCGATGCGCTTCCTCTTCATTCGCTCCTTTTCAGACTCAAAGTACCACACCAAACCTGCGCAGGTGGTGACGAAGACGATACCCGCTTTCCAAGAAAAGGGCTGCGCAAGAGAGGCCTGTGGTCAGTCTTTGCACGCCAGGTATCCATAGGAGCGCCATAGCCCATACCCCCGTACTCTGTCGGCTGCGAGCCTGTTCGACCGTCTTATACTTGGTGCGTCGAGGTTGGGACGGTACTCGGAAAGGGGTCACTTTCGACCGCAAGGGCGGCAAGGAGCTGGATGAGAAGCATCGCCGACAGATGAGCCGACTGAGGGCTCTCGAAGCCGGTATCGGGGGTGACATGGCCGATGCTTGGGGAGCTTCGTCTAGAGAAGCTTCTCCATCCAAGACTGGGGAGAAAAGTGTTGGCTCGAGACCGGTGCTGAGTCAGCCGACATGGTTCTGTACCCCAACCCTACTGCGACAGAGCGACATTCATTCCAACCCCACCGCGCCCGGACGGCCTTCCCCTCCGGATAACATCCTTCTTCTGCCATGGAGAAAGCGCAGGACGACGTCTGCTACAACGACCAATCGCGATTCGCCCTCATCGATGAGAAAGTCAAACAAGAGCCATACGCAGCGGAGCAGCAACAACCGCAGCCACTAAACCAAGGAGTCGCGGCCGAGGTCGGCAACTCAACGGCGCCAGAAATCGCTTCGTCTCCAGCGCCTCTGCCTTCCACGGAGGCGCCCGACGCGACTCCGGCAAGCAAGAGGAAAAACTCAACAGCATCGATCAAGAAGCGGCCCAAGCGGCCCAAGAAAAAATCCAACAAGACCAAAAACTCGCCCGAGGAATCGGACGACGAGTCGGATAACGGACCGTATTGCATCTGCCGCGGCCCGGACGACCACCGCTGGATGATCTGCTGCGAGAGCTGCGAGGACTGGTTCCACGGCGAATGCATCAATATCACTAAGGAGACTGGCGAGAGCTTGATCGAAAGGTTTATCTGCCCCAAATGCACCGTTGGCAATCGCGTAACTCTATATAAGAAGACATGTGCCTTGGACGGGTGTCGCAAGCCAGCTCGGCTGACGCAGAATCCTTCGAGTGTCTTCTGCTCCAACGATCATGGCCATACTTGGTGGGAACGTATGGTCGGCCGGTTACCCAAGGGCCACTACAGCGACCAGCTCAGCCAGGAAGAGTTGATGGCTTTGCTCCGTGCGGATCTGGGACACGTTGGTGAAGATGGAAAGTGGAAAGTGGCGAGAAGGCCCTTTTCCGGGGAGCTTCCTAAGGAGACCGATGCAGAAGATGACGCCCTCTCCCGCATCTTGAGCGAGGAGGAAAAGGAGCTGCTCGATGCCGCCGCCAAGGAACGGGCACAGCTAGCAGAGGAGTCGGTCAACTGCCACAAGATGCTTACGCTAGTCGAGCTCGTTCAGGAAGATCGGAAGGCGGCGACGGCGGCCGGACGGTGCGCCGAGGATATGTGCGGCTATCATTCGGCGCTGGACGTGGTATCGGCGCGAGACGCCTTCGCGGCGTACATCAAGACGGTTGAGGGCGAAGCTGCCTTTAAGGAGGCGAAATTTGTCTCGCCTCCGGACGCGGAGGTTTGCGAGCGGAAAAGGTGCAAGGTCCACAGCGGGTGGCATAAGATGCTACCGCAAGGGGTCAAGCACCAGATCAAAGAGCTGGCAAACCGGGTGGTCGAGCTTGAGGAGGAAGAGAGAATAATTAGAGAGGCAGCGAGAGAACGATGGAAGCGGAAGCAAGCAGAGCAGAACTGGGTCGAGGTGATAGATTGACGACGGGAGTTATGACATTGACAGCATGGCTACGGCGTTGGATGGTTTTCTCTTCCTTTCTTTTCTTTTTCAAAGCAGCAGCTCAGGCATGACCATTGGGGCCGGAGGTTTCTGTCTGAAGAAGGGCGAACCACAATTGAGCAGATCTAGTATCCAGTGTACGGATATTATTCACGACGTTAGGTGTAGGATGGGGAGATGGTGAAGCTATTCATAATTGGCCGCGTCGATAACGCGATGGCTTATCTCATCTATCCGCGTCGCTTATCAATCAACAAGCATGACGTAACCAGTCGAAGAAAAAAGAAGATAAGAAAGAAGGAAAAAAGACGACGATAAAGAACACTCTTGCGCCCAGCCTCGTCGCCGCCTCAGCGCGCCCTCGCGAACAACGTCTCTCACCTGAAGAAATAATTGAAGATATAGAGGTATAAGAAGGCATAATGTCGTCATCTTCTGCCAGAGAAGGACGACGCGATGAAGGAGAAGTAGAAGAAGAAGAAGCGACAGATGACTCGATGCTCCCAGCAGACGACGCAGAAGAAGTCCTAGACGAAGGAGAAAACGAAGACACAGCCATGGACTCAGACGAGGAAAACGAAGAAATCGTCCTTCAAAGCGACGCAATAGCCTACTTCGACCACGCGCCAGACTCATCCCTCTTCGCCATAGCCCAACACCCGACGCACCCCCGTCTCATAGCCGTCGGAGGCTCAGCAGGCAGTTCCGACGAAGCCCCCGGCGCAGGCTGGCTTTTCCAAGTCCCCGAAAGGCCCGTCTTGCCGGAAAGCTACGCATCCGGGGGGAGAAGCTCGTCGGAGAAGAAGAAGCAGATGGAGAGTCTGTTCCATCTCGACGGCCATGAGGATTCCATCTCGGCTCTGGCTTGGACGCTTAGCGGTGACGTCCTCCTCAGCGCGGGACTAGACGGCCGTCTTCGCGCGTGGAGGACGTCGGTTGGAGATGGAGACGGGGATGTGAAGATCAGCTTTTTAACTGAGAGGAGAGAAGTCGAGGAAATAAACTGGCTCATCCCCAATCCAAACCCTTCCTCTCATCACCAGACGACAATCGCCCTCGGCGCCTCAGACGGCTCGGTATGGGTCTACGAAGTCGACGCGGACGCAAGCGACGAGCAGGATCGCCTCCGCATCCTACAGTCGTACTACCTGCACACCGCCTCCTCCACAGCCGGCGCCTGGTCCCCGGACGGATCCCTCCTGGCGACGGTGTCGGAAGACGGAAGCCTGTACGTGTGGGACGTACGGGCCGATTCTTACGCCGCTGCGTCGACGGTCGTTTCCATGACGGGAGCTGATCAGCGCTTCGTCGTGGAAGGAGGCCTCTTCTCCGTAACTTTCGATCCGAACGGTGCTTTCGTCGCCGTAGGAGGCGCACAAGGTATCATCAAAATCGTCTCTCTACCGCGATCCAGCACCAGCAGCGGCACTGCAGGAAGCCAAGTCCTAGCGACGCTCCAAGCGCAAACAGACTCCATCGAAAGCCTAAGCACGTCCCGACCGTCGCCAACAACAACGCTGCTAGCCTCAGCCTCCGTGGACGGCACCATCGCAATCTTCGACGCAAGCCGCCGCTTCGCCGTGCGGACGGTGATACCCTCCGCGCACGACGGCCTCTCCGTCGTGAGCGTCGACTTTTTCCCCGCGGCGCATGACGGGGAGTCTCAATGGCTGCTGGATAGCTGTGGGCTGGACGGCGTGCTTCGTCGTTGGGACCTGCGCGCGAATCCTTCTTCGGATCAGGTTGCGAAGCCGTTGCGGGAGTGGCGCGGTCATAGAGGTGGTGATGATGGCGCTGGTGGTATACTGGGTTTTGTGAGGACTCCTGGCGGACGTCGTATCGTCACGGCTGGTGATGATGGCCTCGCTCTCGTCTTTGAAGCTTAGCATAGCATTGAAACCAACCATCATCTTCTATCCCATATTTCCAATATCAAGAAGAAAGAAAGACACCACACGCGGCAGAATAGAGCGCCAATCATCATCTTTTCTATCCAGCAGTAACGCAAAGATGCTTCACATAAAGAAATCCCGCAACCATCTTGCCACAGCCCCCGAGACGCCCTGCCATGTTGAATCTACGCCGAAGCGTATCCCCGTTCTAGAACCGTGCCTCGCCTCCCATAACTCCTCGCCCGGCAGTGTTAAACAGCCAAAGCAAACCCGTTCGATAGCTTTCCTTCCCATTTTTTTTGTATGTACTCGCGTGAGCAACAAGTAGATCCTGAATTCTCTTCCGTCTCCCATAGTAAGGTGAAAGGTATGGGTTTTCTCTTCTTTTCTTTGTGTTTTTCTTGGAACAAATTCTCTCATAAAAATGACAAAAGAAATCAAATCTCCATCGGTTTCTATATTGTTCTCTCTCTTGCAGATTGTGTGAACCTCATGCTCGGACTCTTGGATGATCATCTTCTCTTGTTAAAAGTCAACGCCGCTCATGCTCGAGTCAAGGTTCGTCAGCTAGGATGTCTCTGTCTTGTCCTCGACCGAGTCGGCCTTCTTAGTCTCAACCGTCTCAGCCTAGACTGCGCCGGCAATGGGTTTGGCAGCCGCGTCCGCGCTGTCCCCGGCGGGAGAGACGGCGTCCGCAAGCGGAGGACACGTGCAGAAGACGTGCGTATCACCGTACGCTGTCAGAGAAAAGAAAGGAACAGGGTCAGCAAACACAACGCCTCTCACAAGGAAAGAATCAGACATACCGTCGTCCACGCGCGTCACCGTCGGCCAAAACTTCTTCTCCCTCAGGTACGGCATCGGATACGCAGCCGTCTCGCGCGAATACGGACGTTCCCACTTGCCGTCGCCGTCGCCGTCGATGAGATCGGCCTGCGTATGCGGCGCCATCTTGAGCACGTTGCCCTTGCGCGGCTGGTTGCCCTTTTCGATCTCGGCGATCTCCTTCCGGATGCTAATCATGGCGTCGACGAACCGGTCAATCTCCTCCTTGCTTTCGCTCTCCGTCGGCTCTATCATGAGCGTGTTGGGCACAGGCCAGCTCATCGTCGGCGCGTGGAACCCGTAGTCCTGCAGCCGCTTGGCGATGTCGATGGCCTCGATGCCGCTCGTCGCTTTGAAGGGGCGGGCGTCGACGATGAACTCGTGCGCGCACCGGCCCTTCTCGTTTGTGTACAGGATCGGGTAATGCTCCTTGAGACGGGTGAGCATGTAGTTGGCGTTGAGGAGAGCCACCTTGGTAGCATGGGTGAGATTTTTATCGCCTGAGTGATGAAGCCGGAACGGTAAGCAAAGACATATCCATTAGAGTACCGACAGAGAAAGGGAGGAAGAGGGGGAGAGAGAGAGATGAGAGGGGGGGGGAAGCTCACCCATGGTGCACATGTAGGACCAGCTGATGGGCAAGATACTGGCGCTGCCATAGTTGGCGCTCGATACTCTCGGCCGGCCCAGCTTGTGGGGGAGGAAGGAGCTGAGATGTTCCTTGACGCAGATGGGCCCGACGCCGGGTCCGCCGCCGCCGTGAGGGATGCAAAACGTCTTGTGTAGGTTGAGATGGCAGACGTCGGCCCCCAGGGCGCCCGGAGATGTGAGGCCGATCTGAGCATTCATGTTGGCGCCGTCCATGTAGACCTGGCCGCCGTGACGGTGGACAATATCGCAGATCTCGCGGATATCGGGCTCGAAGACGCCATAGGTGCTGGGGTACGTGATCATGATGGCGCCCAGCCGGTCGGAATACTTTTTGCACTTGGCTTTGAGGTCTTCCAGATCGAGGTTGCCGGTGCTCACGTCGCACTTGATGCTGACGACCTCCATGCCGGCCATGGTAGCCGAGGCCGGGTTCGTGCCGTGGGCCGAGACGGGGATCAGACACACGTCGCGCACCTTGTCGGGTTCGTTGCGCTCGTGATACTTGCGGATGATACGCAGACCGGCGAATTCGCCCTGAGCACCCGAGTTGGGCTGCACCGACGAGGCGTGCATACCGGTCACGGCGTTGAGCTGGTGCCCGAATTCGAACAAGAACCTCTTCCATCCTGGGAAGAAGCCCATCGGGGCGTTCGGATGGGCATCGGCCCCGCTCCGGGGGGCGACAAGGCTCATCTGCGACGTTGAGTTGAGCTTCATGGTGCAGGAGCCCAGAGGGATCATGGAGTGGACCAGGGATAGGTCCTTGGATTGCAAGTGATGCAGGTAGCGCAGCATCTCGGTCTCGCTGTGATACGAGTTGAAGACTGGGTGTGTCAGGAAGCTCGACTTTCGTCGGACGGCGTCAGGCAGGCCGGCCAATATCTGCTCTGCTGATTCCTGATAAGCCTCACACCAGATCGCAGAGGCCATCTGCTCCGGATTGTCGCCTGAGTTCAAACTTGCGACTGAGCGGAAGGCCTTGACGATGTTGACGAAGGTAATGTCATTGAAGCGTGATGGGACGGCAAGCATCAGGTCCCGGCGATCCCACGACTCGCCACCACAGACACCATTTGTTACTAGGGCCTTGTGTAGTCGTCCCAGGTTTTCGGGATCGTCGCGGATGGCTATAGTGTCGAAGAGGACGCGCTTGTTAGGATCGACGGTGCCGGTCGATACTTCTAGGCCGTAGTGCTCAGCCGCAGCCTGCAACATGCGGGCAAAGCGCAATCTGGAGACGGCCATGCTCCTCAGTATCTCCGGCCCGTGGTAGATGGCGTAGTTGACGGCCATGTTGGCCAGAAGAGCCTGAGCCGTGCACACGTTGCTCGTGGCCTTTTCTCGGCGAATGTGCTGCTCCCTGGTCTGCAGGGTAAGACGGAGAGCGCGACGGCCGGTCCTGTCCTTGGAAACGCCGACGAGGCGGCCGGGTAGGCGGCGCTTCAAGCTTTCCTTGACAGACATGAAGGCGGCATGGGGGCCTCCGAAGCCCATGGGCACGCCGAAACGCTGCGAATTGCCGAAGGCGATGTCGGCGCCGAACTCGCCCGGCGGCGTCAGCATCGTCAGCGCAAAGAGGTCCGTGGCGACGCTCAACAATGCTCCCTGGTCGTGGACGAGGCCAGCGAGTTTGCGGTGGTCTCTGACGCCGCCCAGGGTGTCTGGATACTGCACCAGCACACCGACCAGTGACGAGCCAAGGTCTTTGATCAGTTGCTCCGTCTCCTTCAAATGAAGGTCCACAGTCTGGAGGCGGATGCCGAAAGCCTCGGCGCGGCCCCGCATGACCCAGAGCGTAGTCTTGTGGATGGTTGATGAGACGAGATAGACCTTTTCTTTACGTTCGACTCGGCTTGGGAGATTGTTGTAGGACATGGTCATGGCCTCGGCCGCGGCTGTCCCCTCGTCGAGCAGGCTGGCGTTGGCGACGGGAAGACCGGTGAGGTCCGAGATCATGGTCTGGAAGTTGAGCAGCGACTCCAGGCGGCCCTGGCTAATCTCGGGCTGATAGGGGGTGTAACTGGTGTACCACGCGGGATTCTCGAGAATATTCCGCCGAATGACGAACGGGACTTCGGTCGGGTAGTAGCCGCCGCCATTCATCCAGACCAGGCGCTCATTGTGGCTATGCATGGCGTTGAACGACCTAGAGGCAGCGAGCTCGGTAACCTGATGGGGAACGATGGCCACTTTAGGTGGTTGGATGACGCTGGGTGGGATGACTTCGGAGACGAACGAGTCCAGGGTCTCAGCACCCGAACCCAGAGCCTTGAGCATCTCGGCCACAGCCTCTGAGCGAGGGCCAATGTGGCGGTAGGAAAAGTCCCTCCACAGTTCCTTTTCCTTCAAAGAAGTATGCCTCATCCGCACGTTCAAGGGCATCTTCGCAGCCTCGTCGGCGCTGTAGGGGGTGACGTCGCCGGCGCCTAGCTTAGTACCCTCTGTATCGGGGCCGGAACCGCCCTTTCGGAACCACTGGAAGTCAGGATCCTTTTGCATGAGCTCCGATGGACTTGAAGGCGGATCGGTGCGACCTATGCGCTTTGATTCCAAGGCGTCCGAGCCGAAGTCTTTCGCCTCTGGGGTCGGCGAGGAGTTCGAGCTGTGGCCTCGAAAGTGATGGCGAGCCAACGGGCCGATGATCGGAGCACATCCGGACGTCCGAATAAGAGCCATCCTCAAAGCCGTTCCCACATGGCAATCAGTCTGGGCTCGACCCAGTCTGCGTCGACATGTCGCTCGATATAGACTCGACATGACGACCAGCTTTTTTTTTATAGTGACGAGGCGGCGGGTATCGTCTTGAACGGTCTTGAAGAGCTCAAGAGAGAGAGGTAGGAGGGAGCCGTCAGAGGGGAGCCGCCAGAACGGCCAGTTGCATCAAAAGCGTACACGATGAATAACCGCCCAGCGCTTCTCTTCTCCCAGGAAGAGGAGAACAAGCAGGAAAGAAAACGACGATAATCAAAGAGAAAACCAGAAGCTGACAAGTGTAACCCCTACGACGAGAGGAGATGTTACTCGAAGGAGGCGTTAGCTGGAGGGTTTTTGTTTCCCCATTTTTTTTCTTTATCGGTTCCTCTAACCCGAGGGGCCAATTGCCACAGATAAGGAAGTCAGTCCCTTATCCATAGCGGACCAGGCCTAGCACTGCAGGCTTAAGCAGCAGGCCCTAGCAGCGCAACCCAGCCTTTCCGAAAAGCGCTTAGCGTCCGCAGCCTGTCGAAAGCTCCCAACTCACCCTTTTTTTTCCTCGACGGCGGAAAGACTCGGTCCGAGAGCGGCAGATATTACACCACCTAACCCATTACTACCCACTATTACCCATATTTTACGTAAAGGCCTGCGAAGCGCACTCAAACATCACAGCCATTGAAAGAGAAACGCGCCTTTTTTCGTTGGATTTTTTTCCCCTCAAACGTCCTTGTCATGTTCGGAGGATGTAAGTGCCTACGCCGAGGAAGCATCTGCTAGCCGATTTCGCTAATCTCATCACTCCTTTTCGTCCTCTCGCTCCAGTCGCGCCCGCTCAGCAATCAGCTGAAGAGATTCGCGCCATGGAAGCCGAGGCCGCCTTTACCCTCCAGCAGGTGCTGACGACAGCGTTTATGCTATACTTGTGTACGCTTTCTCCGAATTCTGGCCCTTCCCCCCTCTTCCCTCGAAAGTGCTGCAAGCTGACTTGCATTTCCTTTCCCCCCTTGACCAGCGCCTTTCGCCATCGACATGGCTGCTAGGATCCTATAGCCTGGAGGCTAGTGTCACATCGCGTCGGCGCGTTGTCGGGCGAGACGCCAACTGCAACTCGAGAGGCTCATGATAAAGCTTGGCGAATGTACGATACCTGTATGTACACACGTGTGAGGAGCGCAGCGTGGACAGTCTTGACCTGTACTGCTGTTCCACCACTCGCACTGGGATAGATGTTGTGACGGAGATGAAGAACATTTTCATGAGATGAAAAGTCGGAATACGCTTTAAAAGTCAAGAGAAAAGACATTATTCTCTCCCTTTGCCACCGTCCACATCGGGACATTCCACGTAGAAAAGCATCCGCGCAACTCCTCCAAGGTAAACAAGCATCCTCTGGCCACTACGTCATCTCGTCTTGGTATTGGAGCTGTGACTCTTCTCCCATTCTTCCAAGTCGACGCCGAGAGACTCGAGTTCCTTCTTCAAGTGGCCGAGCTGCTTCTCGTAATCTTCCAGGACCTGCTCGAGCGCCGTCAGCCACTTTTCATCAGGCAGTGAATCTGCCGTACGCACCCTCTTGGCCTTGGCATAGGTCTCGCTATCCAGCGGCTCGCCGTCGGAACCGGCAGGGTGGTCGACGTCCCTGTTCAGCCGGTCCGAGTACCCTCTAAGGACGATGAGCCTGCTCCACAGCTCCTCCTCTCTAGCGCCCAGCGCCGGGTCTTGAACCTCTCTCTCGAGGCCCTGGAGCCTGTTCTTGAGGTCGTCCTCGTCACTACTGAGGGCGTAACCTCGGTTGCGCACAACCTGCAGACGAGCCGCCAGCGAGAGACACCGCTCGCCAATAGCCGTCTGTCGGCGCCGAGCGGCGAGGGCGCGTACTTCGGTCTCGAGCTCGTGTCGCTGCAGGAGAGCGTCGAGACCGGCGTTGACCTGATGCAGCCGCGTGTTGAACTCGGAGATGGCCCGAGTCTGGGTCCGAAGTCGGTCGGCGACACCGGTGTAGCCCGAGCAGACGACGGGCATGAAGCTCGGCGCCGGTTTGTTCTGGAGCGCCTCCTCCCACTCCCGCGGATCCTCGTAAGGCTGAGGCTTGTAGAAGGGGATGCGTGCCTCGTCGACCTTGTTGTAAAAGTAATGTTTGAAGACACAATTGGGGCTCGCGGGATCCCATTTGTCCGTGACAAGTTTGATCTGGTCGAGGATGGGCTTCTGGTCTGTCTCTCCGGTAAGCATCAATCGCAAAGAAAGAACATGCTATGGGCGCAACTTACGCGGTGTCTCTTTTCCCGGTTGCCAAAGCGAGCTGGACAGCTGGGCGGCCGACTGCGCGAGGGTAGGCATCGGCTGGGCCTGTTGCGACGACTGCAGCGCTCCGAAGCCCATGCTACTTGGCTGCTGGCTGGCCGCCAAACCTCCTTGACCCAAGACGCTGTTGGTCTGCTGGGGCTGCTGCTGGGTGGGAAGGAATAGGCTTCCGGAGTTGACGCCCCGGGACTGGCCGAAGAGCGACATGACGTGCGGCTGGGACCGATTTTCCTGTTTTTTTTGTTCGATGTCGAGCTCGGGTGACAGGAGCCTTTGCTCTCTCAGCGTTGCTCTATGCGTCGTCGTAGTAGCGAGAATGAGATGAGCTTCGGTAGTGTCGCGGGCAGGTCACAGAATTGATTCACAAAAGAATCAAGCGCCGCGCTGAAGAGATGTCGGAGTCGCGTCTCAATTACGCATCTTGTAGCTCGTCGCGACCTTTAGAAGAAGCGAAAGAAAGAGGTCGTCAAAACAGCGACAAAAAGGTGCTGAGCGCGTCTCATTGGTCGCCTCGACCCTTCAGCCTTGCCCACCCTGTGACCCCCACAAGGCCCCATTAAATAGGGCAGCAAATCTGGCCAATCATAGCTCGCCAATTCCGTCCACTCAAGTTCTCAACTACACCTCCGGTCTGCCAGCCCCGCCTCGGATAGCCATAGCTCTCCCAAAGCAGCTTAGGAAGGGAGAGTATTTAAAAACTCCCAATCAAGATGGCAGCACGAAGGCCTCAGTACGAAGACCTTTCTCTCTCAAACTCGTGTCGAGTCTTGGAGCTTATGATGGCGCCAGGTTCTCCCAAGGGTTGCTTCTCGATCCGACGCCGCTCCCCGATGCCATTCCGGCGGTCAAGGAAATGGGCGCCAGCTCGGCGCCGTTGCTATCAGCTGCCTTCTTCATCGGAGCACGATGCCGGCCCTACAACGACGACTACATGCAGTGCAAGACGGAGAAGGCCGGCCACGGGGAGTTTGATTGTATGAAGGAAGGCCGTCGGGTGACGCGATGCGCGCAAAGCGTGTAGGTGTGCCGGAGCTTCTGCGGGTGTTGCCCCCGCCTCTTGACGGGAAGCTGAAGAGCTCGGCTAGGATCAGGGACATGAACACGCACTGCCTCGCCGAGTTCCGCAAGCATTACGATTGCCTCGACGACCGCAATCATCAGCTCTGGCAGTGTCGTCCGGCCGAGTGGAAGCTCAACAAGTGCGTGTACGATAACCTGGTAAGCGAGTCCCGCCACCATCCAAGCTAGGGAAAGCAGGAGGATTATATCTGACAGGGATTTTCTTCCGACAGAAACTGGAGAAGACGGTTCCGGACCAGCCGACCAACGTGACGCCGGTCCAGCTGCGAACGAAACAAACCTTTGCCGACTTGAGGATCAGGGCCCGCGACGGCAAGCCGTTTGTAGCAGGCCAGTCGGAGAAGGAGGAGGCTGCTACGGGGGAACAGTGAGAAAGCAACAGTTTCGGTCATACGGGTTTCTTCTTTCATCGGCGCGACCGAGAGGCGCAGAGAAAATCCATCCGTTTAGCCCATTTTGTGTTACGTGGGACTTGAATCATCTAGAGCTTCGTAAAAGAGCCAGGTGGCGTCTCGTCGATGAGCAAGTAGAAGTTTGAGCCGCCGCCTTCGATTGCGAAAAAAAAGGGGGATACACAGACAGACAAACGTGCATACCGGCAGACACATCTAACGTACGGATACACGCCTACATATGTATGTACATACAACGGGCATGAGGCGATTCGGCCTCGGATGTCGATGGACGGCTCGGGCTTCTTCCGGAGCCGACTTGGTACGACTCGTTGCATGTATGTATGTATGTTGGCACGCCGCACAGGGCCTCCGACGGGCTTTACACGGCATCATGGGGGGATAAAATAAAATAAAAAACATGTCGCAGCATCATACGAGCAGCTGTGGACGGACGACAGGCAAGACATGGGGCATGAGGAGGGGGAGCGCTCGCTTGGCAGAAGAGAAACAGGGGGCGTAGTTCGGTGTGGGATTCGAAATTCGAAAAGAGGCGTGTGTGACGCGAACATGAGTCGTCAGTCAACAACACGAAGCTGCGTAATCTGAGCAGACGGGGGGGGAGGTTTTGTCGCGTGGCACGAAAGAAGTGAGAGTGGCAGAAGAGGTCGGGGAGAGAGAGAGAAAGAAAACATCAACAAACTGGATAGATGGCCGGATGACGTCAAGAAGCGGTTTATATTAGAGGCTGGGAGGGGAGAGACGAGATTTTGGTATG
Organism: Ophiocordyceps camponoti-saundersi (nom. inval.); assembly: GCA_003339415.1. Classification (NCBI taxonomy): domain Eukaryota; kingdom Fungi; phylum Ascomycota; class Sordariomycetes; order Hypocreales; family Ophiocordycipitaceae; genus Ophiocordyceps; species Ophiocordyceps camponoti-saundersi. The sequence continues at coordinate 274,948 of PDHQ01000006.1, forward strand.
AAGGGGGAGAGAGAGAAAGCCTGTGTGGGAAATAAGAAGGGGATGATGCAACGTATTGCTGACATAGGTATGTATACATAGTACATATGCCGGGAGAAAGAATAAAGAGACCCAAGACAAAGCCCGCTCCGTCGGGACGCCGTTTCGAGACGGCATGACGCATCGAATCGAAGCAGCCGCCCACGGAGAAGCACGATTTTTTTCGATGTCGAGGGACTCGTTAATGTATGCGGTGGATTTTCGTATTAGTAGGTAGGTAGTTGGGGCTTGTGCTCGGGAGAGCGCCTACGAGGACGAGGGGGGGAGGGATGGCGGGGGCAGGGGATCGGGCATCGGTGACCTGCAATGCAATGTGCAATAAGTAATCATATACGGAGTATATTCGAGCTGCATGCAACGATGTAAGTGAGTGTTTCTCCATCTCTCTCTCTTTCTCTCCCCATCCCTCCCTTCTAACCGAGCCGAGTACGGGACGGTGAGCCGGGAATGCAGCCAGAAGCAGTTGCGGTAGCAGCCAGCCGAGAATCTTCGCTCTTGTTCGACTGAGAAGGGATGGGAAAAAAAAACATGCTAGAGAAAAGTTAGGTACACACACATAGACAGGTACATGCAGCATGTTTCTTCTTGTTTAGAAAAGAAGGAAGAAGAAAAAGAAGGAAAAAAAAGATTGGAGGAGGTTTCTGAGTGTCCCAGATCTGGGTGGGTAAAAAGGGGGGGGGAGGCAAAGGGGGGGGGGGGGGTTCGCCAACTTGATGATATACCCAAAACCGGAGCTGTGAAATTTCCAAGCTGAGAGGAAATTTCCGTCGGAGCCTTGTTTTGATGGATCCCTTTTATTTCATCGTCAGCCTGTTAGACGGGGAAAAAATTTTTACAAGAGAATTAATAAAGAGCACGGTCCAAGATGCACGTGTATGATCATCTCTCTCTCTCTTTCTCTCTCAGTTTCGAAACAGAACAAGGGTAGGAGAGTGGGGTTGGGGCTGGTGTGTGTGTGTGTGGACCGATACCACAAGGGCGGCGGGCGTTCGTCCGATTCGACCATCCGACCCGGCTTTCTGACATGGATATCCGAAGAGTGAGAGAGAGAAAGAGAGAGACGGATAGAGAAGGAATTCGACTGCAAATAGTGCGTTGCGGGGGGTGACGACATTTCTTGTTTTAAATAGACACGTTCAAACAAATTCCCTTGTTGCGCCACCGGGGAGAATGAATGGCTTTGTGCCCCTGTTTGGTGCGTTTCTCGTGTGTTCACTTTAGGATCTGTCTTGTTCTTCTTACTCTCTCTCTCTCTCTCTCTCTCTCTCTCTCTCACACACACACTTCATCTCTCTCTCGCTTCCTCTCTCTCTCTCTTTCTTTCTCTCACCCACCCCCATCTTGTCCGCTTCACCACGTACCTACCGCTGAACGGTCATGGCGGCTGCACGCGCCCAGGGGCAAAGAAAAGGGGTGGGTGTGGGTGTGGGTGTGTGTTTGAAAAGAAAGCAGGAAGAAACAAGCAACAAACCAACGACTCACTGCCCCTGGCGCGTACCTACTTTACCGTATAGATCGGATGCATAGTACGGATACTAGCCGCGCTACCGTCAGGAAAGAATCTCGTTGGGCATAAGTCGCTGTCCTAATTGTATGTATGGATGTCTTTGTATGTATTGCCGCGGTCTCACCCAACAGATTTCGCGGTGTTGGCTCTGAGGAGATACTTATACAGTACTCGACATGTGTCAGTAGAGAGATGGTGTAGTGCGTCACATCATCCCGCAGGTTCAGCCCACTAGTACGTTCGTAGGTAGGTACCTAGGTAGGTAGGTACAGACTGTACTTAGATCGGGACCACGTTGCTGTTTTTTATTTACTTTTTTTTCCCTTTATTTTTCTCTTCTTTGGCATCTTTCTTCTTTTCCCATTGCAAGGGGGGCTGCTTCGGCTGAAGAGAGAGAGAGAAAGAGAGGGTGTGTGTGCGTGCGAGCGTGTGTGTGTCTGTGTGTGTGCGTCTATCCGTAAGAGTGAGAGAGAGAAGGAGAGAGAGAAAGAGAGGCATCTGGTGGGTGGGAAAGGGGATGAACAGGATGGGCATGTGGAAAAGGGAAAGGGGAAGGGGGGGAGCGGAAGGAGGGGGATGTGGTCGTGGTGGTGGGATGGAACTGGGTCCCGCCTGCCGTGCCTGACGTGGACGCAGGAGATGGCAGCCACGACCGTCCATCCATCCATCCATCCATCCATCCACTTCCCACATCTCACAGGCACAGGCACAGGCACAGGCAGCAGTACCTACCTACATAGCAAGTTAGTAGCAACAGCAAGCAGCAGCAAGCCACCTGCCGCAGTTCCCCCCCCCTGTCTCGCACTTCTCGCAGCCTCAGATGCAGCAAGGCATCCAACCAATGATAGATGGGAAACGTGCTGAAGCCGTGAAGGATTCAAACGTGATGATGCCCCAGATTCCTTGCCCGCGCTCTTTCATTCCTTTTTATTTTCCCTTAATTTCCTTTTTTTCTCCTTTCCTTCTTATTTCTTTTCCTTGTTACCTCGGGGGTTAAGATGTACCTTTACACTGGGATCTAGTAGGACGGATACCAGGCAGGTACTGGTAATTCCCCTTCACCGGCTTCGGCCCAGCTTTCGTTCCGTGCTCTGCCGCCCATCCTGGCCCGTGCTGCTTGCTGCTGCTGCTGATTCGTCTTTTTCCTCTTCCTCCTCCTCCTCCTCCTCCTCCTCTTCTTCTTCTTCTTCTTCCCTCTTCCTCCCAACTTATTTACACTCTTTTCTTCCCTCTCTCTCTCAGTCTTTTACTCCCCTCCAGGAGCGCCTCTCTCTCTCTCTCTCTCTCTCCCTTTTATCTTCCATTCACTTCCCACCACCCCTTTTTTTACTTCCTTTCTTTCCTTCTATTCCCCAACCTCCATCGTGCTATTGCATAGCTTAGGCCGGCCTTTGCGACCTCGACCCTTTGATTGAGAGACTCAGTCGCCCTTCGTCCTTCCTTTCACACATTCATTCTTTTTTTGTTCACCCTCTCTCTCTCGTTTGTTCCGGCCGCGGTCCGAAGACGATATCGTACGCGTCCTAAGCATCCTATCTTCTCTGTGCCTCCGCATCATCATCCTTCTTTCGCAAACGCCAGCTGGTTCTGAAGCACAAACCAACTTGGATAACCAGGTTAGTCTTGTTCCCCATCGTCTCTTTTTTTGGCTCTCGTCGTCGCCCGCGGAGACGCTGTCTCTCTCTCTCTTCTATCACTTTTCATCTTTTGTCTCCATCCATCTCTCTCTTCTCTGTATCTCTCTCTTTCTCTCTATCGCTCTTCTCTCTTGCCGCGGCAACAAAGCCATTCCAACCTATGATTCACGCGTCCCATATCTTCTATCCAAGACCTTCCCTCACAAGTGCATTCCCGCCGCCACTTAAGCCAGTTCTTCCTTTTCTTTCCGTCTCATCGATGCTGACGCCACAATAGTATTACATTTATAGAACATCTCTCCCGTCTGCACAATTTACAGCAAGCATGAAGTCATCTCTGATCCTCGCCGCCACCGGCGCCCTTATGGCTTCGGCCTCTCCCGTCGAGAAGCGCCGCGTGACGCATACCGTCACTCAGTGGGTGTATGCCACCGAGGTTTCCACTGCCGTCGTCACCCTCGCCCCCGGTCAGGAGCAACCTTCGGAGCCGGCCAGCGAGAACGCCCAGGAGCAGGTCAAGCCCCAGGTCAACCTCGAGTCCCCCGACAGCAACGACGACGACGACAACGGCTACAGCCCGGCCCCGTCTCCTTCCCCCACTCCGCTCCTTGAGCCCTCCAAGCTGCCTGTTCCCTCTGTCCCGGTCAAGCCCAAGGAGACTCTCGAGTCGGTTCTCAAGCCTAAGCCCACCGAGTCTCCCAAGAGCACCTATTCCGGCGGCGGCAACGATGGCAACCTCGATGGGTATGCCAAGGCCATGCTCGATAAGCACAACGAGGCCCGTAAGGAGCACAACGTTCAGGCCCTGAAGTGGGACGCCGAGCTGGCTTCCGTCGCCATGGAGTCGGCCAAGAACTGCATTGATAACCACGACAATGCCGACAAGAAGGCGTAAGTCTTTTTTTTTATTCTCCCACCCGCTCTCAACGCAGCGACTGACTGGCCTTTAGAAACGGTGAGGGCTTTGGTCAGAACCTCGCATGGCTCTGGTCTTCGGGCGGCGGCGACAAGAACCCCACTGAGGTAGCCCTCGGCGGTGTCAAAGGTTGGTACGACGAGAAGGACAAGTACGCCGGCCTCTACGGCGTCGACGACCCCTACTCCAACCCCGGTTCTAGCGGTGGTTTCCACAGCTTCGGCCACTACACGCAGATGGTCTGGAAGGACACTGGCGCCGTTGGCTGCGGTACCTACCAGTGCTCGGGTGGCAACATTCAGTGGGTAACGGTCTGCAATTACCAGAAGACGGGTAAGTCGCGTGTCTCCTCTCTGCCTCCCTCTATCTCCCTCTCTCCCTTTCTCTCTCTCTCTCTCATATTCTTCCCCTGGTCGTCAAAGAAAAGGGGAGAGGCATGGGGCTAATCTGAACTAGGCAACGTCCTCGGCCACTTTGCCGAAAACGTGCTCCGACCTTCGTCGTACTAGTAGACGTAGGGGCTAGGAGAGCGACTCAAGGGAAAGGAAAAGGGGGGGGGGGCTATGACAAGGGAGGAGGTGTTTGGCCCGGCAAATTCGATTCTTTTCTGTATTTTGCGAATTACATGTTGCGCGACGGACGATATGGCCGCCTGAAATGAGCAAATTCTTTTTTTCCCTGCCTCTTTTTTTCCCTTTCTCGTCTCGTTGTCGTTGCCCTTGTTCTTCTTCACTGTCTCATCTTCTAACGTGTCTTTGTTTTGTTTCGTGGCTGACTGAGACTTGATGATACTGATTGTCTGTTTCTCACATTCTCCCCGCCCCTTTTGGAGAGCGACGTCGTAAGGGGATCCTTTATGTACATGCCGCCATTCAAGGGATGGGGGCGGAGAGGGCGGACTGTGGTTGAGAGGGAGGGGCTTCGGCTCGGCCCGTGATTTTCCTCTCCACACTTACCAAGAGGATCCCCCCTTTTTTTTCCCCCCTGAACTCTCTCTTTTTCTCTCTCTCCCTACGCCACAACTCTATCGACCTTTTTTTTTCCCCCGCTTGTCCTCATTTTTTTTTTTCTGCTTTTTTTTGTCACTGGCGATTTTTTAAGCTGGAAATATCCGTGTATGTTGATTTTGGATTTATAGACAGTTGGCTGTGTTTTTCCCTTATGTGTTTATTACTCTTTGTGCATTTATGAGTTGATACCTTGATGAGTGGAATTGATGAGGTTCGTTTATTTGAACTCGATTTTTACGTAATGAAAGGAAAAGAAAGGAAGGAAAATAAAGAAAGGAAGGAAGGAAGGAAAGAAAGTGGTTTTGCATTTGAAACGTGGCGGTTTGAGGAGACGGCTTCTCTTGTTTCTCTCATTGGCATACGGCTGTGTGTGGTTACCTTGAGATACGACATGGCAAGGCTCTACTTCGACTTGGGATCACGTAGAGAAGAGACAAGTTGGAAAAAGAATCGTGAATCGTGAGATGAAGAAATAAGAAGAAAAGGAAAGAGATCAATGGTAGGGATTCTGCGTCGCTACTTGGGCAAGTTTTCCCTTTCCCCCTTTTACATACAATCCCTCCTTATCCCGTCTTCGACCCCCCCCCCCATGGTTGATAGTAAGGTACAGATACTACCCAGGTAATACGGATATTGAAAACGCCTCATCCAAAGCATAAAAGAATCCCGGTTTTTCCCAGTCCCATCCCTTCTCTTTTCTCGTCTCTTGCAAAATCCCCCGTTTCAGTTCTAAGCCCTTTCCTTTTTCCGTAGTTGATGAACCACGGTTCCCAATCCAATTATCTTCACCCCCGGCCCCTACCCTAGAGTCGCATCCTGCTGACTTGACTCACAGGTAAGCCAAGACCATGGCCAGCATCGCCATGGCAGCTGGTTTGGCCCGGTCGCTGCCCGCAACGACGACGGGAACCGACCCGTCTGCGGGGTACGCGTTGCCGTTGGGCAAGACTGCCCCAGGGACGGGTGCGCCGGGCGTGGGGGCGGCGCCACCGGGTGAACAGGCCGTGGGCGTGAGGAGCGCACCGTCCGTGTTGAAGGGGTCGTAGCCTAGGCAGGCTGCGTAGTCGGACGCGCAGGTCGACTGGTCGGCCACCGAGTTGCTGGTGCAGCCGCTGTAGGCGTTCTTGCATGACACGGCGCAGGCTTCGGGTGTGCTTCCGCCGGCTTCGACGATGCCGCCTATTGGGGAGGCGCCGATTCCGTCAACGACGGGGGCAATTGCGGCTCCACCGGGAGCGGGGACAAGGGGGGGAGCGGGGACGGGGGCTGGAGCGGGGACGGGGGCTGGAGCGGGGACGGGGGCTGGAGCGGGGACGGGAGGGGGAGCGGGGACGGGAGGGGGAGCGGGGACGACGGGGGGGGCAGGGACGACGGGGGGAGCAGGGACGACGGGAGGAGCAGGGACGACGGGGGGAGCGGGAACGAGGGGGGGAGCGGCGGTAGGCGCGCCGCGTATGGAGCAGGCCGTCGGCGCGACCAGCGATCCGTCAGGGCCAACCGGGTTGTAGCCGAGGCAGTCGGCGTACAAGGCGTCGCACTGGCTGGAATCCGGACTGCTACCGCAAGCTATGTACCCCTGCTCGCAAGACTTGGCGCAGGCTGCGGCCTCGTCCCCAAGGGCAGGGCCGTTGCCAATGGGGGCGACAGGGCCGTTGCCAATTGGGGCGACAGGGCCGTTGCCAATGGGGGCGACAGGGCCGTTGCCAATGGGGGCGACAGGGCCGTTGCCAATTGGGGCGACAGGGCCGTTGCCAATGGGGGCGACAGGGCCGTTGCCAATGGGGGCGACAGGGCCGTTCCCAACGGGGGCGACAGGGTCGTCCCCAATGGGGGCGACGGTGACCGAGGGGCCCGGAATGGCGGTGACGGACAAAGGCGCGGTGATGAGAGGAGCAACGTCTGGTATAGAAACGGGCGAAACCGGGGGTAATCCGGGCGCGACGGTGGCCTCGAAGCCGTCGTCCGCCAGCCTTACGGCGGCCGGGGCTTCGTCGCCAATGTAGCTTCCTCCGTCCGGTCCGCCGGTCGGCGCCGCACCTCCAGCGCAGGCCGTCGGCGTGATGAGCGAGCCGTCCGAGCCGAAGGGGTCGAAGCCCAGACATGCGGCGTAGTCGGAGGCACAGGCAGATTGGTTGGCGTCAGCATTGCCGAGACAGGACGCGTTGGCTTCGTTGCACTTCTGGGCGCATTCGTCTGCGAGACCAGTGGAGGCGAGGACGAGGCCCACGACAGCACGTCCGTACTTCATCACGCTGTTTTTTTGTTTGATTCGTTCTTTCAACCGATCGAGATGAACAAAGAAGAAAGAGAAAGAAAAGAAAAGGGTCCTCGAGCGTGGAAAAGCTCGCTCGCGATTCTGTCCGGTAGAAAGTCAAGAGGAGCAGAAGAGGTTATCGAGAGAGAAGAGGTTATCGAGAGAGAAGAGGTTATCGAGAGAGAAGAGGTTATCGAGAGAGAAGAGATGTTATCGAGAGTAGAGCATGTTTCGGCAGTTGAACAGTCGACGACCGGGGGGAGGCACTTATATGACCAAGTTCACAGCAGAATCAGCAGCAGTCTTAACAGGTCGTACCAAAAACCCTCACCCCATCGAAGCAGACGATGCACCAAGACTCCTGTAGAGACAATGTCTTGTTCCGGATCGGCGCATGTCTCGAGATTGCGGCACTGGCTTGAACAGAGAGAGGCAGGGCGGGACACTCTCGCCATCGTCTTTTTTTTTTCCACACCTGTTCTTTCGAACTTGGTATGAAAGTGTCGGCGTTGACATGGCTCCATTGGATGCAACATCCTCACATAACTGTAGCAGGCATCTGGGCCAAAAGCAGCTGAGTCGTCGTCTCACAATGCAACGGTATGTTCTTTCTTCAAAGGAGGGAGGATAAGTGTTCGAAAGAGAGGTGGTTTTTTCCCCCGTCTTTTTCAATCCTTGTCGTCCATTGTTGAAGGAGGACGGGGGGAGGAAAGGGGGGGTATGTGATGCGTGCCCCGTACGACGTCGGGCATCTCGTCGGCAGGCTGCATCGACCGTCCCATTCGTCGTCTCTCTCAACAGATTTCTTGCCACACGGGGGCGAATGTCGGCGAGGAGTTGGTCTTGGCCCTGATTGTACGAGCGTATCCTCCCGGGGCTGGGAGGAGGGTTTCTGATGTTTCTTTCTCTTGTTCTGAAAGCCCGAGGGAACGGCCCGCTGGCGTCTATCCGTTGAGAGAGGTGGATGACATGTCTTGCAGATGAGAGTCGCTTCGTCTTTCTTTCGTTGGATGGATGAGAGGAGTTCGGTCAGAGACTCGCATCACCGTATAGTATGCATATAGGCTGGCTGGTATGGCGGGAGAGAGAATCACGTTGAACGTTGAACGAGGGAGCCTGCGAGGTTAGTAACAGCAGAGCGCTGACCTAAGCATCGTGCATCGCCTTCACACTGCAACGTCATTCACGAAACCTTGCCAACCTACGGACGTACACAGAAAAGTATCTCCGCCAGAAATACCAACCAGCCAATCCACGTACATACATACATGCATACGAATAACCCCTTGTGACCATGAATCAAGAGCATCATCATCATCATCATCATCATCATCATCATCATCATCATCATAATGCATCTTTATCCCGTCGTCGGCTGACGAACCAGTCTGATAGGTAACTTCACCCACCCCCCCCTTTCTTTTAATAGCCCGGCTTGATTGTTGTCGTCCTAGAAGCTAAGAAAGCTAGTGGCAGATGCTGTTGGATCAGGACTCGTCCTTTTATCCCGTCTTTAACAAGAGACGGGCCGCCTCCGTCTGACTGCGCCCAAGGTAGGCATGTAGGGCGAATGTATATACATACGCAGTACGGGTACTGATACAGGCATTTCTGCATCGAGGCATGTACATACATGAGATGTAGGATGAGAAGAACGGGGGGGCTGAATCACGTCCAAGGAGGCATACAGCTAAACTCGTCCTCCAGCAGCCGGCAACGAATCGCATCTGAAGAATTAGGTAGACATCGTCTTTCGGCCTGTAGTATGGAATCGATGATTGCGTATCGTAAACTTCCCGCAGATCTATGTATGTACGCCTCGGTACGATTACCGCGTCCTGAACCTGGTAAAGCCACGCCCCCCCCCTGCTCCCCTCTCTCCCCTCTCCCGCCCCAATCCTGCTTCTGTCTCCCTCCCTCTCTCCCCATACTAACCCTTCCACCCACCCCCCTCTCTTCGGCTGCCCGCTATAATGTTTGTCTCCGTCTCCGATATGGCCGGGGTTTAATCGTCTCTCTGGAGATTAACCCGCACCTGGACGTCACTTTCATCTTCCCCGCCCTCTCTTCATCATCTCCCGTCACCTCAAAAGAGGAGACGATAGCGCCATGACGGAGACAGTGTCCCTTCCGCCGTCAACGGTCCCCGCCGACAGCGACTGCCTCGTTATCCGCGAAGCTCCCGGATGTCGCCTCAACAGCGGCGACTCGGTCGACTGGGATACCAACGTCACCCCAGATCTGCGTGTGCCCGACCGTCGTCTCGGCCAACCTCAAATCAAGCATGGCCTTGACGATGCCGGTGACGCCGATGGCGGTGGGTCCCAGTCCAAGTGAGTAGCCTTCTGCAATGCACATGTACATGCAAGAACCGCTCGGTTGACAAGCCGAGAGAAAACCAAGAAGCGTCGAGGAGTCCGGCAAGCGCTCGCTCCATCACTTCCCTAGACCGGCCGTGAGCTTTCCCATGCCCGCGCTCGAGTTCGACTTTCGTGTCGTCGTCGCCCTGAACCCCGAACCGTCGCGCGTCGAGAGCCGTGCCAACAAGGAGATCATCTCCGTCACGGCCGGACGCTGGTCCGGCTCTTTCGGCAATGGCCGCGTCACTGTGAGTTTACCTCCATGAGCCCCACATGTGCTGTGCTGTTGCTGACCTCGACAAACGAACCAGGCCGGCGGGTACGATCTCGGCCAAGCCCGAGGCTTTCGCCCCATCCGCATCGTCGAAGGTGCCTTCGTCCTGCAGACGACAGACGAGCCGCCCGCCGCGTTCGTTTCCCGACTAGCAAACCAAGCTTAGAGTGCTAATCGTTCAACTCACTAGGCTCGAGATGCGCACCCGGGGCTCCCTCTCAGGCCCCTGCGGCACCCTCGACACCCTGCTGAATCCCTGCCAACCCAAAAACATCGACCCGCGGCAGTACGGCTTTCGCATGTTCGCCACCGTCAAGTCGCCCGACAAGCGGTATGCCGAAATCGTCAACTGCGGTTTATGGGTCGCCAGCGGTATGTGGCACATCCAAGAGTTGATCATCGAGTAAGTTGCCGCAGATCGCTTTCTTCGAGGAGACAGACCTGCTGACAGTGGTAAACCCTTCTTTTCTTCTCAATGAAAAAAAAGCGCATATCGCGTGACGTGAGTGAGACCAGCATGCAGCCAACATCCGACCACTATGTAATCGTTCGTGGGTGTGGTGGCAGGGATGGCGATGGGAGTCCGGACGGGTTGGTGGCCATTCAAAGTTGATTTCGGCATGGAAATGGCGCCTAGGTAATGATTTCTCTCTCCTTTCTTCAGCCGCTGCGTTGTTTATTTAAGTCTAGTTCATAGCGACGTTGCATTGATCCTGGAGTATTGAAGCCTTACCGAGACACACAACAGCGGATGGAGTGGTGGTTGACCGTAGTATCGTAATCTCAACGCCTTCTACTTCAGACGCACTACAACTTCAAGGTAGCTCAGTCTCCTAACTCGGGTCTCATCGTCGCCGTCTTCGCCCTCAGCCGGTAGCACGTCATCGACGGCACCCACAGTGCCGGTCCGCACCTCGACGGCACAGTCGCCTTTGTTCTCGAACCAGCTAGCCACAGAGAGCGTCTTTTCAATAGCCTTACCGGCACCGGAAACCGTCACCGCCGTCCGACTGGCAGACGCAGCAGCGTCATCTCGACTCAGGGCCTGGACACGGGCGGATAACGAGGCGTTCCGGGGCGCGGCGGCGGAGGCGGCAGCATCGCGTAGGGACTTGTCGAGGAGTCTCTGAACGCGGTTGACGACGGACATGAAATGCGTAGATGAAGAGACGTAGATGACGGGCTTCCTCGACGAAGAGCCGGCTTGGCGACGCAAGAGAGGGCGTTTCCGGACTTTGGCTCCTGTAATTGCGTCAGCTGAGGGAAAGATCGATGGATCCACTGTAGACTTACCATCAGGTATTGGTGGTAGCTTATCATTCGGAGGTTTGCGCCGAGGCGAAGTTTTTGCGGCCGTCATTATGATGATGCTCAGATCTCCTTCTCACTCTCTAGCTCGGCATCGGCTGAAGCTTGAAGACGGCAGTCTCACACGTGACCCTTTACAGCAGTACCACCCCACAGTAACGGTTACCCGCAGAGCCGATATCGCAGCATCACGTAATGATGTCCGGCCACGTTCATCCACCTTACACCTCACACCTCCTACCTCACACACTGACACGCTCTCTCTCTTCAGCCCGTCATTCCGTCTCTTCCCCTCACATCAAAGAAACCTTTCTTTTCCCCATCCTGCTCCGTCAGGAAATGGCCCCCAGCCCGCGCCGTCTACGATGTCGCTCTCTTCCGACCTATGGCCGCCCGTCTCCCCCGAGGAGCTGGAGATCAACAAGGCCGAGACGCTGGTTCGAGCCTCGAATTCCCTCACCCTCCCTTCCCTGTCTCTACGTGATTCTTTGGGAGCACGCTGACGAGGAAAGGAGCAATCCCCCTTCTCTTAGAAACGTGAACTCGTTTGGATCACGGAAGAAACCATCAAGGCCTGTCGACAGCTCAAGCACGGCCTAGACGACTGCTACGCCCTCATCGCGCCCATCGATCCAGGCAGCACGCTCGTCATGAGCACCCCGCGCAATGAAAAGGTCAAGGGCACCATGACGCGCGTCGGCAGCCGCCTCGTCAAAGGCGTGCGTCCTCTCGGCCTCTCGTTCTTTCGTCGTCTTCGTCGCTGGCTGACTGCGCCGCCTCTTCCCGCGCTGCAACGTGCTTCCTGTCCCCCGTTTTCGTCTCGTTACAGTCGTTGAATCTTCAGCTTCGTACTACGCCTGCCATCTCCGTCGCCCTATCGCCTTCGTCCCCTATCCATGTACACGCCCTCGATGATCTTCACACCCATCTCAGCCAATCCATCGACCTTCTCTCCCTGACCCTCGCCCGCGACCCGCCTCACGACCCACCGTCTGTCGCGTCCACCCTCGCCCTCATCTCCGACTCTCTCGCAGAGTCAATGGCTCTCCTCAAGGGCCCACCCCTCAACCTGCCAGACGCATCCTGGCAGACGAGCTCCTGTCCACCCCACCACTTCTCCCCGCCGCTTCCGGCCAACCTCAGCTTTCACGTGGGTCTGCAGGACAGCTGCATCGTCCTCGTCCTGCGCACGCTCGAGCCCGTCGACGCTCCCGTACACCTAGGCACCAAGCTGGGCCTCGCCATCGGCACCGTGCGCCGCATAGAGCACGACGAGATGGATCTGGTGTTCCGGTACAGTCCTTCCGGCGACGGCTCCGCAGAACCCAAAAGGGGCTCGTCCAGACGAAGCTTCGATCCGGCCACCGGCGGCCGAGGCGCCCAAGACGTCTACGTTCGCGAAAAAGTCCGCGTCGAGAGCGCCGATCCCAGCCTCATCTCTTTGCAGTCCAAGCTCGGCTACCTCAACAACATGCTCTGCCAGACGAGAAGGAACCTGGCTACCGTCATGGCCGTGGCCGATGTCGACTGCTGAAGGGGGGTGGTGTATGAAGCCGCGAGATACAGCATTACGACCTCGGTTCTAGACGGATAACGGGTCGACCCTCTACGCATCTGGGGAGCGTACAACAAACCCAGGTGACGAAGTGTACAATATGATGCCCTCTGAATTCATCTGCGTAGGCACCTATTCGATCTTGCGCTCTGCCTCACATGACATCTCTACCGATCGAATAGGGGTGGAAAATACAACGTTGATGCCCCAGCAAGGAGACGACCGAAATTGGCTCGGTACAACGACTTTGGAGGAAACGTACAAAAAGTTGTCAAGACACATCTTGTTAGGAAAGGGGCTCTTATGTAGAAGAAAGTAACGACATGCCACAAAGAAGAAGACAATAAGCACAAGTGAAGAAAACAAAAGCTGTGATTATGATCTAGGCCACAGGCGACCAAGGCATGGCAATCATGATCCTCGACTTCATCGTCTGGATAAGCGGCACCGTCCTGTGAACGGTATCGCTCCAGCCCTCGACAGACCAGCTCTTCTCGCGCCGCTCGCGCCTCTCCTCGAGGTTGGCGAACTGCCATAGGTGATGGACGGTGTTGAGGTCTCCTATTTGGACGAACCAGGCGCCGACGCCCTCCATGACCTCGCGACGGGCCTTGAGCCCGCGCCGCCAGTGAGTCTCCCACTCGAGGAGGTTGCCCGGGTGGAGCGTGTAGGACCGCAGCTCGAAGACGCCGCCCAGCTGGCGGGGAGGCGTCGTCGGCCAGAACGAGAACTCTTGCATCAGGGAGATGTGCTTGGCTTTGATCATCGACTTGAGCTGGTTGTCCATGTCGGCGAAGTCGGGGTGGTGGGTGATGGAGTATCTGGACTCGTGATATCCGGCGTACTTTTGGTATTCCCAGATGTGCACTGGAGAGGAAGAGGCTGTCAGCGAGTAGTTTAAAACAAGGAAAAGAGAAGGGGAGAACCTACCAAACGTGTCGCAGTCTCCGATTTCCGTGCGCCAGCTTCCGACCAGGTGAACCTTATTCTCAGGCGCGTTGGCGATGCGAGGATACCACTGTCCGATGAGTTTGACGTAGTCGTCGACCCTGTCGTTCTTGACCTCGTGGGTGACGATGGAGTGAACATACTTGCCACGAGCCAAGACCTGACTGAAGCTCGCCTGGATCTGAGCCTCCATCTCCCGACCCTCCTTGGTGCCATAGATGAGGTTAGTGAGAGGGCTCGATTTGCGATCGGGCTCCTTCTGCTTGGCCTGCGCCGAAATGCCTGCAGCATTCTGCCATGAGCCAGTGCCCGACAGCTCGGACGACGAAGCACCGGAAGAAGACTTTTGGGCGGCCAACGCACGTGCTCCCTGCTCTCTCTGGGCCTCGGCCAACTGCTCTCGAAACGCCTTTTGCTTGCTGTTGAAGGATTCGACCGATGCCGCTGATGGGTTTATGTCGCCCATCGAAGGTGACTTTAACTGGCCGAGCGTAGCCGTTGTGCTGAAGGCTCTCACGCCTGGAGAAGCAGCCGCAACGGCACGTCGAGATATGCCTCGACACAGCATGGCGTCGGCGACAAAGTGGGAAAGGGTGGGGGAAAAAAAAAGAGGACGATGCTGAAGTAGTCGAAGATCGGTGGCGGGTTTTAAAGGATGGCGTGGGGGGAAAGGCAAACAGATGATGCGTTCCCCGTCGCGACGAAGTAAGCAAGCGAGTTGTAAGGCCTCTAAAGAGAGCAGGGAGCTGCCAGAACGGGAGCTTTCGCGGGCGTCGCAGAACAACTTGAGTGGGAAGGGGGGGAAGGGGGGGGGGGTGAGCGAAAAGGGGGTGCCGCGATTGGATGCTCCGCGGCACGGGGAGCGTCGCAGACTAAGTCTTCCACCCCGCACGACTAGCAGGGCGAGGTACCTGTCAGAGGAGAAAGAAGATTCAGGTTCCAGAGAGGAGGAGACGATGTACGAACTGCAGACGCTGATTGATGAGGCTGGAGTGCGGAGAAGCTTGGAGAGCTCTAGGTAGATGGAGGGGGGTGAAGAAGTGCATGATGTCACTCTCTACCAAGTCACGTGCAGCTACAGCTCTTTCTCCTGGAGTAATAATAGCTGAGAGAACGGGATGGGAAAATCCGTTGATCCGCCGGGCCTCTCAACACCTTGAGATCGGCTCTTACGCAGAGAGGGAGAGAGAGTGTGCGTGAAGAAAAGAAAACACCACAAACCAGCAAGCAACTCTCCACCACCAACCATGTCTTGGCTCGGCATTGCCCCCCTCAAGAAATTCCCGGCTCCTTTCCGTACGACCGATCTCGTTCTTTATCCCCCCCCCCCATCTCTCTTCTCCGCGCGCCCGCGAGGTCCAGAAAACTGACAGGCTCAGCAGTGAAGCCGATGGCGCCCTTCTTCGCAGCCGGTACGACCTTCAGACAGCAACCGAGGCGGCGCTTAATTTCTTCGCGTGTGCGCTGACGAATAGGTGGTAGGACTCATCATCGCCTACGGAGTTAATTCGATTCAGAGCGCGATGATTGAGAGTACGGACTATCCCCTCCCCCTTTTCTCTTGATGGAATGGAGTTTTCGAGACGAGAGGCTGACGGGTATCCTCCGCTTTTGCGCAGCTGACGAGTGGAAGAACGATCCTCGGAATCCGAAAGTCAAGGCTGGAGGTGGTCACTAATCTCTCTCTCTTTCTCTCTCACTACGAACTATCGAGGCTACGGAATAAAGCTATGAGGATTAAATTAGGGGGGAAAAAGACGGAAGAGGCGAATCATCTCTGCAAAAGAGGAACACCGTAGTTGACAATGTTTTGTAATCCACATGTCTCGAAACCACTCGATAACTCATCATTCATCCTCCATCCCATCATCACCTTTCCTGGTCCATCAATCCCCATCGCTGAGTCCCCGTTGATGACAATCCGCATCGCCAATTCCGCCTTCCGATTCGCCCCGCGTCGAATCATGTCCACGTCCACGACAGCGGCTACGGCCACGTCACAGCGCGAAATCAAGATACTCATGCTCCACGGTCCGTTTCTTCCCCCCCTTTCCTCCATCATCACCTCCAGCTCTGTCGCCCAAAACACAAGTCCAATCGAAATCAACCAGGCTACACACAATCCGGGCCTCTCTTCCGCGCCAAAACCCGCGCCGTCGAAAAACTCCTCGTAAAGTTCCTAAGCCCAGCCTCTCTCCGCCCGACATTGATCTACCCGACGGCGCCGAACCGCATCCTCCTCAGAGACATACCCGGCTTTCTAGACAGCCCCGTCGGCAGCGCCGAATCGGAAGATGAACGGCAACCAGACGCCTGGGCCTGGTTCCGCAAAGACGAAGTCAGCGGCGCATACCGCTTTCTCGCCGAGGGCATGGCAGTGATAGCCAACGCCATCCGCGAAGCTCGAGGCGTAGATGCCGTCTGCGGCTTCAGTCAAGGCGGCGCCGTCGCCGCTCTCGTCGCCGCAGCCTTGGAGCCCAAGAGGCTCGTCGCCGAGGACGGACCCGACGCCGCTTGGGTCGCCGACTTGCGCGATGCCAACGACGGCAGACCTCTTCGCTTCGCCGTTTCCTACTCGGGCTTCTTTGCGCCCAATGATGCGCTCAAGTGGTGTTACCATCCCAAGATTGAGACCCCTACTCTCCACTACATCGGGAGCCTCGACACCGTCGTCGACGAGAACCGGACTTATGGACTCGTAGAGAGATGTCAGGACCCTGTTGTCGTCGTCCATCCGGGTGGCCATCATGTCCCCGTGGCCAGAGAATGGGTCATGCCCCTCGCCAGCTTCGTCACACAACATGCTGGGGCACCGCAGTACAAGGCGGGGATTTAATCGCTGCACACACATACATATATACATACACGCCGGATGAGAACAAAGGGTGGCAACTGGATATAAACCTATAGGTAGAATTAGACTCCTCTAAGCAGGGCCCCGTCCGGGTCTATGTATACCGATACCAAGGCGTCTCTACTTTGCGCTGGTCGGTTGAATGCGCGCCATCATCTCCTCCTTGGTAATCAGATGATCGATCCTCTCCAGCAAGCCTAGCAGATTCTTCATGTTGTGGCTCCATTCATTGAGCACGTCGTCGGCGTCGCTCGGCTTGGCGAAGCTGACCACCCGCGCGGGCCGGTCAATCTTGGCATACACCGTCTTGGAAGTGACCAACTCGCTAATGTACTTTTCCGTCTCATCCTCTGTCAAGTCGAGAAGCTCCGTCAGGCGCTTCATCTCGATGCGCGTATAGTACTTGGCCACGACCCGGACATTGTGCTCGATGACACGCTTCCTGAGGTCCTCCCACCGCTGATGGGCCTTGTCATCCGACGACTGGCCGGCCTGAGAGTCGAATATGTCGGTGCTGCACAGGTGCGGGCCGAACTTCTTGGCAATCTCGGGCCACCGCATCAGCTCGTGAATGGTGAAGAGGCGAAGTAGTTCGGCATCCATGGGGATCTGGGAGTTACGCGTATCGCGATGGATC
This sequence comes from Ophiocordyceps camponoti-saundersi (nom. inval.), assembly GCA_003339415.1. NCBI lineage: Eukaryota > Fungi > Ascomycota > Sordariomycetes > Hypocreales > Ophiocordycipitaceae > Ophiocordyceps > Ophiocordyceps camponoti-saundersi. The sequence continues at coordinate 292,247 of PDHQ01000006.1, forward strand.
CGGTGGAGGAGGTCGTGTTGTTCGTTATCGTAAGGAGCCAGGATGGCAAAGTAAATGATGCGCTGAAGGACCTGAATGATGGCATTAGCAACATCGACAAACGTCATGCCGGGGGCTCGCGCACGTACAGGATGAAGTTTGGCCGGGTCCTCTTCCACAGCCTCAGTGTCCAGGACCTGCCGATAATGCTTGCAGACATCGAGATACTTTCCTTCGTGCTTGGCAAGCATGATTTGCTGCTCATAATAGCGTAGTCTCAGGTCTGTCGTGTCGTCGTCCAAGTCGTCACGGACCTCCTCTCCAGGAGTCTTCTTCTTCTCGCGCTCCTTCCTGGCCTTTTCTATCTCCTCGGCCGTCTTCTTGGGCTTCCGCGACAGGTATTTGGTGCTGATCTTGCGGGCCAGGATGCCTGCCTGTGTCCAGTCGCCACTCTCGATGCAGAGGGCGACCTGGGCTAGGATGAACTCGGTCTTCTCCCTGCGACCCATGGAGCCAAACGTCTCGACCTGGAGCTCACAGAGAATCTCGGTGGCGGCCTTGAGGTCACCCTGGGATTTCTTCATGTCCGATAGGATCTTGGTGACGCGAGCACGCTCGACCTCGACGAATATCTTGCCCTCGGTTACCGTCCGTAGCGTGTCGATGACAGAGAGCTTCGTCTTGACGTTGGGCGTCTCGTCGAGAAAGCCAACGACGGTCTGAACCATCTTGGTAATGGCCTGCTTGAGTTGACTGTGCTTCTTGGATAGGACCAGTGTCTGCTCGTTCATCAAGCTCCAGTCACCCGCGTTTTTGCAGAGGGTGACGATTGCGATGATGACGCGCGACGTCGATGCTAGATCCGAGGCCTGGTCCGCTCGTCAGAAGGGGTACAGGTGGCTAAGCGAGCAAGCGACTGACCTGACGAGTCTGCTTCTCTAGAGCCGTGAGCTTCTCAATGGCTCCTTGAAGATTAGTCTATGGTGAGGAAATTGTCAGTAAGTGGCCAGACGAGCTGCTGGAAACGGCTTCGTTCAAACCTTTGCCAGCGCCTCGGCCTCTGGGAGCTGCCGGTCGACCTCTTTGGAGAAGTCCTTCTCGGGCTTGAGAACTCCTTCAGACATGACGGCGACTGATGATGTTTTTTTGGTTGGCTGAAGGAGGTGTATGGGGAGAGGAGCCTCTGATCGGGCTACTACGGAAGCGGTTCAGCCGGACGATGGCGGCAGAAGACGATGATGGGATGGAGATTTGGCAGCTCAAGTTGACCTGGAACCTCTTGCTAACAGCCGTACTCGTAACGCCGCCCGTAACGGTCACCTGATTACATAATCGCAACGGCGCGAGGGAGAGGAGACGAGAGTGCATACGGATAGAGCTCGGAGATTTGTTAGTCCTCTCCGATTATCATCACGACAGAAGCTCAAGCTCAAGCTTCATCCCTCTACATACAGGCTACGGTTATCTGCACAGTATAGGAGGGAAAGGAAGACTCGACGTCTGTTTCTGGTAGCTGAAAAGTCAAGATATACACATTGACGGGAAGGAAACCGGTTTCCAAAAGATCGATCACTCTGCACACACCAATCCCTTCCGTGCAGTACCGGAAAGCAAGCTAATAATATATGCCAGGCCTCAGGTGCGGAGGCACCTCGGGAGATTGCAGCGGTATTACCGGGGGAATGTAGTCTTGCAATTTGGGTTTCGGGGTACTAGGTCTCGGCGGCGGAGTCAGATGCGGAGGCCCCTCGGAAGATCGCGGCGGAGTCTGTGGCGGCTTCTGGACCCGAATTTTCGGCTTCGGGGTAGATGGTCGCGGCGGCGGAGTCAGGTGCGCCGGCTTCTCCGGCCGCTCTGGGGGCGACTTGCCGGCCGTTGCTCGGAACTCGGGCTTCTTCTCCGCGTCGAGCCTAGTCATATCCCAGTCGACTACGGTTCCCTTTTTTGGCATCGCCGGCGGTTGCCATGGTGGATTTGCTGGAGGCGGTTTGTCGCCTTTGGCTTTCTGCTTGGTCGCATCGGTTTTCTCTGGCTTTAGAAGGGAGATGAAGGACGGGTAGTAGCGGCTGGAAGTGATCGGAGGTTGCTGGCTTGAGCCTGGCCTTGAGCTCAGCTGTTCATATGGTGGTAACGACCCTGCTGTTCCTCCTCCTCCGAAAAAGGTTCTCTTCCACCCAAGACCTGGCTATAGAAAGCATTGCGTTAGCCGCGTGACTCTTTGGGGGAAACTCTTGAAGGATAGCTTCTGTTAATCTTCCTCACCCCTCGACCCGTCTGCCTCTTCTCGAGTAAAGACAGAGCTTCAGTGGTGATCATGTCATGTGAGGACTGCCCTTTTACTATAATAGGTTGGGATTTGGTCTCCGTCGGTCCGGATAGGCCGCTGGCTAGGTACAGTGGCAAAGCAGCTGGACGCCATAGTGTCTTTTCCACTGCGGACAGATTCTCGAAATCGACGGCATTACCGTCGGATTGCCTCTTGGCGAATATAGGTAGAGCTTCGGTTCCGGTCGGTCCGAAGACTAATAGGCCGCCGGCCAGGATCAGTGAGAGGACAGTCGAAGACCAGTGCATATCTACGAGTAAGTTGAGATTGTATGTATGTAGCTCAGTCTGGAGAAAGCGTTTGCCGTTGGTGAAGGCGAGTCAACGAAAGCTAAAGAAGCAGACGAAGGAGGAGAAGGATGGTGGGAGAAGGATGATGTAGGATCAACCTCTTAAGCGAGAGTCAACGCATACCGAGGCACAGCGTCCTCCTCTGAGGGGAGACTTTCCGACCCTATATACACAAGAACAAGGGAGTTTGACATGATCAATCACAACATGTATGTGGTATGAATGTGGCATGTATGGAAACTATCTTGTTATGTTGACAACGCAAGCGTATGAGCAGCTTCGCTTCCGATCAAGACCAAACTTTGCATGGCCCGGGCATCATCACCCTGCTGGGCTATAAATATGTATGTTGCGCCCTCCGTCGTCCTCGTCAGCGCTGAGTCGTTGTTTTTCTTAATAGTAAAGCGGCCTATATTGGACCCTCAGTTATCGTCGATCGCTTCTTGCGTTCACAATAGGATTCTTCATGCTAGAATTCCTAGGCAATATGTAATCCGCCGGTGGTTATGTCCTCTTCGACGGCTCTCCCGCTTGTGATTATTATTAACACATGGACGTTCAGTAACGCTTGGATACTTGGGCGGAGCAGCAGGAAACGAAATATGATGGAATTACCTACGCACACATCTATATACATACAGATATGCAGTTGATGATGAGCCGCCGAAGGTTGATGCAGACCTTGAACAGATTTGCTTGGCTCTTCACATGACCACAAGTTGTGTAACTGTTGAGTCCAGGAAAGGCAGATAAACTGTCAGTCGGAATACGCGGCTGCTGATGAGTGGCAGACTGAAGCTAGGGTCCTTCAAAAGGGCTCACTGGGGCTGAATATGGATGCTACACCGGTTACACCGGTTGACACCCTTTGTGTCAGACCATCTCCTGGCAAAGTTCGGCAGCATTGCGTACATGCATACATACAAGCATCTTATGTATGTATACACATACTTCCGGCAGCTGTCAACGTAGATAGAAAGGCAATGTAACCTCGCTAATCAGCATAGAAGGTTGTCAAGATGAGAAGATAAAAAAAGCTACATATGTGGGAATCATCGGTATATACAGAATATGTTGTTCTAACAACATAGAAGCCATTGACGAGCCCAGATTCTAGAATCCAGTCGAATCAGACAGAGACTCTTCAAGCCCGCCTAGCTATTCAGCTCCGGCACCGCTGAGATGTAGAAACTTTTATTCGCCGTCCTCGCCGTCCTGCGCGTTCTGAGCAGCGTCGTCGGACCCAGCATCATCCATTGATTCCTGACGAGCCTTGAGAAGGCCATTTGAACCAGAGTCTTCTTGGTCGTCGCTCTGAGCGTTCTCCGCCGCACCGTCTTCTTGTCGGGCCTTGAGAAGTCCTCCGAGGAGTCCAGGTTGGGCTTGCTGAGCGCTAGATTGGCTGCCGGATTGGGCATCTTCGGCCGCTTCCTCCTGTCGAGCTTTGAGGAGACCACCGAGCAGGTTGCCGTCGGTGCTGGATTGCTGGGCAGTAGACTCGTCCTCTTGACGAGCCTTGAGGACATTGTCAAGTACATCACCAGATGTGCTTTGAGTGTCATCATTTGCGTCATCAACCGCGCCATTCAACTGACGAGCTTTGAGGCCGAGACCGCCGAGAATGCCGTCGCTGCTGGAACCCTGAGAATTGGATTCCTCCTGGCGGGCCTTGAGTGCTCCTCCGCTAAGGGCATTGCCTGCAACGCCCTCGACTGTCGAGGTGGCCATGTCGGTCAAGATGGGTGCAGCCTGAGCCGCGGCGGCGAGGAGAGCGCAGGTGTTGAGGAACTTCATGTTGACTGGGGTTGGTTTGAGTTGGGTAAGGAGATGGAGTTGGAAAAGGAGCGTGTGATTCTCTGATGTCAAAGGAGTGTATGGAGTTGAAGAAGGTTGCCGACTCTCAACCAACGACGTGGCCTTGGCTCTCATCTATATACTGATTTCCCAGCTACCAACATCAGCTCGTCAAAGCTCTTTCACCCCCCCTGAGTTTCCCTCCTCCTCCCCCCCCTTTCCCCTTTCCCCTTTCCCCCCTAGTGCTCAACTAGGACTGGCCGGCTGTCAGTTTCTCTCGCAGATCATACATACAACTCCCCCAGTCTTTTCAGCCGCCACTAGCGGATAGCCCAGGACGAAGCAAAGAAAAGGAGGGTTCACCCTTGCAGTCAAGAGGCAAAGGAAGAAAGAAAAAAAGGAAGAAACACCGCAGAATCAAAGGCCAATGCAGGAGCCCTAAGGCGTGCAACCCATGCAAGCTCTGCCGGTCCCCATCATACCGGACTTTCGTGTCCGCAGAAGAGACGGCATCTCGGCATGCTGCTATTGCTTTTTCCAGCCGTAATCTCCATATCTTGGCCTCCAGCCCGTAAGCAACGACAGATGCGCTGTGCTATACGGATTGGTTACCCTCGTGGTAATTTACATTCAACCCCCTCGCAAGGTGCTCGATCTGCCTACCATACGGAGTACAACATGTTTTGATCTCCCCCTTCTTCACGTATGTAACAACAAAGACGTCATCTTCCTCTCATGGTGAGATTCTTTGAGTCAAGACAAGATCAGCTCTTCCTTCTGGGGCACGGGAGTGAACGTGGCGAGGAGAGAAGGAGGGAAAAAAAAAGGAGATCCGAGCACAGACAATGTGGTTGATCAGGAACCCCCTTAAGTAGGATCAACAACTTTGCCTTGATACGTGCATCTTCTACTCTCCGTACTCTCCCTGCAGTAAACATTAGCAGGGCAGTTTCATAGTGAACAAAATACGTCATTGTAAATCAGGAACTCTGGATGACATCTGGGCTGCGCAGACAAAACCGAGCTTGAATCTCGGGGAGGAGAACAGACGACTCTGAGACTCTATCACGGTCAAGCCTCGTTTTCGAAGCATCCCTTGCGGATGAATACATACACACGTAAATACAAGCCTGAGATGACCGGCTGAATGCATGCGCATGCTCAAGCCGAAGAGAACCCCTTCACCCCTGCCCAGGACGGCGATGATCTATGCACATCAATCGACTAGACCATCAGTGCCGAAAATCACCGGCAAGTCGAGAGCCATGGAGAATGCCAGAGCCGATTGTGAAAGGGGCCTTCTTCCGTATTTACTCTTCTCAACCTATTCAAGTGACAGTGCCTAACGTCGGTATTGAAGGCAGGGAAAGGATTCAAATGACGGGATTCCGTATCCGCAGGCAAATCGCTACCGTCGTCATCTTCCCGCCTAGCAATGGCTGTGAACTGGGCGATAGTCCCAGGCTCTTGGCGAAAAGGAAATGAGACTCCCAGATACATACGTAGGATAGAGGCTGTAGGGGCACTCGGATGTCACTCGCACGACGTCTCCTCCAAAAGTTCCCTGCCAACTTGATGACCCGTTCTCACCGTCGACCACGATGGATATCAAAGTATCGAAAGTTCGAGGAACATGAAAAGGAAGTTGATAAACATACAAGAAGAAGATGAAGATGGTGAGAAAAAAAAAGATGACAGAGACATCATGACGATGAAAGAGATGAAACCACCTCCATCTTCATCTCCACGCCCTAAAAAAAGACCCATCTAGAAAACAAGCATCTTCCCCTCAAGATTACCATCTCAAAAACCCCCGCGAGACACCCATAAAGCTCAAGGCAAATGTCGCACAGCAACTGGCATCTGTCTCACCACCAAAGACAGAGACAGACATCTCTCGAAACCAGGCAGACAAGTCCTCTCTTCCCAGCAAGACCGAATGCTTCTTCTCTTTTCCCCCCCATCCTTAGCAAGGGAACAAACATCTCCTCAAGCTCTCATCTCTCATCTACTCATTCTCTAGCACCAGCTGTATCATCATAGCCTCATCAGGCAAACAGAAAAAAAAGGGGGTCAAGGTAGAGACTCATTAACAAAGCAAGACAAAACTCTTCATCCCCTCCAAGCAACCCTCACTCATCTTCTCCAACAAAGAGAGACGAAAAAGGGCTCCTTGTAACTTTGCGCATTACGGTCAAAGTGACTCTAACCAAGACACACACACACCAGCCATCATCCTTTCCCCCCCCCTCTATTCGCTCCCCTTCTCCCGCGGACTCTCCGGCTTCAAAACCACGTCGTTTCACAAGATATACACGACAAGATTGACGATTTTTTTTTTTTTTTTGGGGGGGGGGGGGGGGGGGGAAGAAAAAAAAAAAAAGAGGACGAAGCGCTCTCCTNNNCCCCCCCCCCCCCCCCCCCCCCCCCCCCCCCCCCCCCCCCCCCCCCCCCACCCCCCCCCCCCTCCCCCCCCCCCCCCCCCCCTCTTTTTTTTTTTTTTTTTGTGGGGGGGGGGGGGGGGGGGGGGGGGGAAGAGAAAAGAAGAAGAAGAAGAAGAAGCCTTCTCTTCTGTAAAAGACGCCTTCTCCGTAGAAGAGCCACTAAGTAGGACAACTTCTCACCAGAAGAACCTCTCAGTAGGAGATCTTCTCACCAGAAGAAATGCTCCTCTTTCTTGCTTCCGGGAAAAAAAGGAAACAAAAGAGGAGATGAAGAAAAAAAAAAGATGTGCTGTTAAAAGCCCTTCTTGAGCTCATCAACCATGACTTTCATCACCACATCCTTCAAAACAGGTATCAACCACCGACGCCTCGCAACATGAATGATAGCTAAATACCGCCGGACCAAAAAAAAAAAAGTAAAAGAGCTCCCTGAACGAGCTCATCCCTCAGATCAGGGGAGACAGAGAGAGAGAGAGGAAGAGAGGCCATCCCCTTTGCTTGGTCCAGCTGTGTTCACCGGGATCATCTAAACCCTCACCCTTTTCTCGTCCTCTCCCCTCCTCCCTTTTTCTGCGTCTCCTTTTTCTTTCTTCTTTGCCCACTTCCACTCCCCTCCCCCCCCCCTGACGGCTCTTATGCAAAGTTTCTTGGTATTTGTACAGGCCGGGAAAAGTTGCGGCCAACGGGTGTTTGTTGTGAGCTCGACGCTGTCGATCCCGCGCTCTGCACGGGCGTCATCAGAAGCCTTTCCTCAGCCTCGGAACTGGGACCGTCACTTGTGACGATGCGGATGCCGCGACTTCTTGTTGCAGACCCGTGACCGTTGTCGTAGTCGTCGTAGTCGTCGTCGTCGTCGTCGAGATGCGTCGCCCTGGGGCGGGTGATGCTGGCCAGCCTGTCCAGGCCGGCTGCGTTGACCATGTGGTCGGTGTTGACCATGCCGACGATACTCGGCTTCTCCAGCGGTGCTTCATCATCGTTAAAAACCCGTGGTGACATGGGTAAGTTGACAAAGTTGCGGTTGTGACTTGTGTCGGGAGTCCCTATCGACTTCTCCATCCTCGTCTTTTTCCGACGGCGATACACCAGGTAGCCTGTTAAAGATAGGGCGTAGAGTCCCAACAAGCAGATGACGGGGATCAGAAACGGTGCCGCCCACGGTGTGCCCTGCAATCCGGCCTTGGAACCATCATGTCCGTTAGGCTGGCCCAAGGGCGAGGGGGAAAGAAAGGGGTGCAAGAACAAACCGCTTCTTTGGGGACCCAAGGAGGCGACAGGGTCCAGTTGGGATGAACGGCGTCCGTAGACGTGAGCCACATGGCATAGAGGTTCTTCTTTTCCAGGCTCTGCGGCGTCCATTTACAGGTGGCGCCGTCGTTCTCGATGGTATCTATCACGTCACTCGGTCAGTGAGGCCAAGGGTTTAAAGGCAACAGGGCAGGCTACAGACCAGTCAGATTCGATACCAGCTCGTAAACGACGACGCCGTCCTTCGGATACGTTACTTGGAACACGCCCAGGCCAGAACCAACTTTGGCAAGTGACTGATTCCATCGTACTGTAAAGACCTCGCCGTTGGATATGCTATCGTTCCATTCATCGTTAAGAAAGCGAAGACCATGGACGTCCATGCCCTGCGTGGCGGCATCTGTTGGATGGACCGTCATCAGTGTAGAAGAGGGGGGGAGATATGGAAGGGAGAGAGGGAGGGAAACGGCGAGGGGGCGGGGGACTGGACCCGGTAAGAAGGCAGGGGACGTTTAGCCCGCACAGTAGCTATGCTGTGCGGCCTGGCAGCCAAAAGAGTAGCAAGGGCCAAACCGAGCCAAAATCGTAATCGAGAAGCGGGCTTTAAGTATTATATGGTTGCGAGCCAGGACAGTTGAGAAACATGTTCCGCTCAAGGTGAATAGAGGTTTCAGTCGACAAGGGAGGGCGGCGGCTGGTTCGTTTTGTCATAACATGCTTAAACGGTGTCACGATCAGACGGCCGGAAAGACGTGCCACTCCTGGGGAAAGTGTTCGAGAGCCGACTGCCCGCCTTGAAGCACAATCCAGTCACGATGGCTTCATCTCCTCAAAGACCTTATGAAAAGGGGGCGGAGAGGAGGGGAGAGGGGGGGGGGAGTGGGAGGGGGGGGGGGATGTTGTATCCAACAACGTCCGGGGGGCTGGCATGCTGGCTGTGCATGCCTACGGTACCAAAGACGCGGTCAAGTGACGATGGGTTGCACCGGGGGAGAGTAGCAGCAGTCTAAAGAAAAGATCCAATGCGACAATGAATTTCGATTCATGACCAAGATCCAGAAAAGCGCTGATCTTGAAGCAAGGCATGTCCTTATTCGCCGCCTATATCTGCCCTCCAGTACCGTCCATACACCTCAGGAAAAGGCCTGTCAGGGAGGGGGGAAGAGGAGTCCGCGGGTGGCAACGGTGAATTAGCAGAGCACAACATTCAGAAAAGAGGAGGAGGAGGGCAGGGGCGTGAAAGAAACATCGCTGGCATGTAGTAAGTGCATTCCAGCTGTGAGGTTCGTAGTATGGAGAGCCTGGCCGGATGAGACAGGCTGGTGTGTGTGTGTCGAGAGGAGGCAGCAGAGGAGAAGGATACTTATGATGATAGAGAGAGGTGAGGCGAGAATCATCACCCAGTAGAGAAGCTAGCCAGTCAAGCGCGAAGTCCATGACATCAAAGGCCATCAAAGCCGATAAGAAGAGGGAGGCGAAGTTGGTGAAGATAGAGAGCAAAATGAGAAGAGAGGTTGAAGAGTGACGTGACGTGACGTGACTAGTAATTCGCCCCTTACTAATCCCACAGCGCGTGACTCCCCTCTCCTCTCTCTCATCCACAACAAGTCAACACAGTCAGACAGACAATTCTTCATCGTCCGTCCCAGTCTCTCACAGTCTAACTCAGCGCAAAAGCAACCCCCCACCCTCTGTCCCCACGATACTCCGGCCCGCCACGATGGCAACCGCAGCCGCCGCCTCATCGCACGCCGACTGCGTCTCTTCCCTCCGCTCGTCTCTACGATACCTCGAGTCATCGGTGCAGACGCTCGACGCCGGCGTCAGCGACTTTCCTCGCCTCATCCGTGTGCTGAAGACGGTTCGCGTATGTTTTTCTGCCCTTCGTCTCCCCCACCATCTACATCTTTCTCCCCAACGCAGTCTTTACTCATCTTCTACTCCTCCAGCACTATGAACTCGTCTCACAGCCTACACTGGCCGCAGCAGAGGCCTCCCTGAGAGATGAGATAGGCCCCTCCATAGCCCTCCTCCTCTCTCGCGCCGACGCCCAAATCGAGCGTCAGGATCGTCGCATAGAGACGCTCAAGGCAAGATACGACCTCCAGCAAGGCCGTCTCGTCCGCCCGGCAGAAGAAGAACACGGGATCGCTCATGCCCCACCGAGCTCTCGCCGCGACCTACTCGCCCCCGAAGATAGGCTTCGCGCCCGCGCCCTGCGACAGAGGAAGGAGGCCCTTCGTTACGGCGTCGAGAGGCTGGAGCTCGAAGTCTTGCAGAAACAGAGAGAGTTGAAGAGGCGATTGGATGGTTGAAAATGTTCGCGACCCACCCCTTAAACCCACGGCATCATTTCGTCGCATGTCAAATTTCGACAATGCCAAAGTCGCGCGCCATGGTTTGCTCCCCCTTCCCCCCTCCCTGGTCCTTGAGACAACGAGGATGTGGCCGGTTCTAAATCTTCCCAGCCTTCGACGACTACACTTGCAACGTGGCCCCGCCAACCCTGCCAACCGCGAGGACTCCGGGGAAAATTGTCATTCAACCACTGGTATGCAACGGCCCTTGGCGACTTTTTAGCCTGGGTAGCGTCTTCCAGCCGCTTCCAGCCGTCTTCCATCCCGACGGAATTCGCGATCATCTGTCCCCATTGCCACGTCGTCGGAGGTTCCCGCCTGCCAGGCCTCAACGGCGCGGCGCGCGATCGGAATCATGTGTGAGAGAGTGTGCGTGTGAGACATGACATGGCTCGTCCTATTTATTACCCTAAAATACCCATTCGGTTTCCATTTACACACAGCCGAGGGGCGTCGCCATGCCTCTCATCTCCCCCCCTCTCTCGGCAACGGCTTCCAACGCGACCATACCACGCCTGAAGCCGTCCGGAAGAGAGCCGTCGCCACTACTCCGGCGAAGGCCTCCGCTTTCAACGTTGGCCGACCAGTAGCACCCGAGCGCTAGCTAGTCCGGCCCCGGCTGCTGTGCAGGAAAGGCTCAAGAAACAGTTTGGGGATCAAAAATTGTATCGTCCAAGTTAAGCTTCGGGTGAGGAAATCATCCACCCAGTCAAGCGAGAATGAAACAGCGAGGAAGATGCGCAGAGAAGAATAGAATGACAAATAATGAGGCCCTGTCGGGACGCTTCCGGTGGGGTTTCCTTTTCGTCCAAATGTACTCCATCCAATACATGACCCTGAAGCCGACGAGAGAAAGAAATGGGATAGAGTCGTAACTCTAAAGACGTTAGAAGAGGGGTGGGAAGCATGACTGAAGTGGTGGAGTGGTGACGGCGGGAGAGTTGTGTCGTGGAGACCAGCTTTCGGTCATGGCAGGCCACTATAACAGGATGAGGTAGTTGCTCGGGGCGATGCCGATTTCGCCATTCTGTTTCCTCGCCTGCCACCACCGTCCGCTAACGTCGGACACCTCGAGTATTTCGTGCTTGACAAAGGTAATCTCGTTGGCATCGTCGGGATTGGCCTCGTAGCTGTAAATGGCCTTGGCTTGGTATGGGTACTCGGTCGGGGCTACGACTTCGACGTCGTGGGATTTCGTGTGGTGCTGCTGCGTCGTGCTGCTGTAGCCCGCAGGTCCCGTGGAATTGCGGCCGCCATTTACTTGGGAGACGTTGCCGATCGGCGACGAGTTTTCAAAGCCATTGAGCTGAGCCGAGGTATACATCTGTGGAGGCTGAACAGAGTTGGATGTCTCGGGTCGGCCTAAGCCGTAGGCATTCATCGGCTGCCCTTGCATGGCGGAGGACTCCTTGGCCAGGGCAAAAGAATCGATGAATGCGCGGGGCGTGGCAGAGGGCGTGGAGCCAAAGTAGAGGATCCAGACAATCTGGCAAGTCAAAAAGTCAGTACGGACAACGCCAAGCATCGGACGGGCGCACTCACCACCACCATGGACAAGAGGATGAAGCCAGCAGCAGCGGCTTCCCTGGCCCCGCTCTTGGAGTAGACGAGAGAATTGACGCCAGAGGTGACGAGAACCATGCCGCCGGCGAGATAGCCTGTGATGGCGACGTGGTATGTGTGGACGGCATCGCTGGCGATGACAACGAAGATGCCGCCGATGAGGAAAAAGCTGTAGACAACGGCCCACCAAGCGAACGGGGGGAAGGATGTTTCATCGCGGGGAGCCGGCTGCACTTGAGAAATTATGCACGAGATGAAGGTGATGAGCCATGCAAGCTGCGGAGACAAGTTAATTTGCTGCAACCGACGAGAGACACAGACGAGAGCAAACATACCATGGATATGGAAAGGGTGGCGAGAGCGAATGGGTCGCCGACGATGTTGCCCAGGCGGATCCCATTACGGGCGTAGGTGCGGGAATGTTCCATCTTGGTCATGGAGGGCGAGTCCAGCGAGCCGTAGGGGGGCATGTGGAAATCGAGTCGCGAAAGAGGTCGACGATGAGGTCGAGGACGACAGGAAAGAGAAAAGGCGACTTGCGCAGGGCAGACGCAGAATTGGCCGGTGGCTCGCTCAGGCCTGGGCGAAGGAAAGCCCTGGGTATGATCAGCAGCGAGGACGTGCGCGCGGCAGCAGCGCGATCCGGCACAGCCGATCACAGTAGTTGGAGAGAGAGCGAATTCGACAGATTATTTGACGTGCTTCGAAGCACAGCAATAGAAGGAGGGGAGAAAGCGCCGGGGCGAAAGAGGGCGGCGGGTGGGAAAGAGAAAAAAGCAACGAGGGAAAGGAAGAAAAAACGTGGCGGCTAAAGCAGGGAGGCGTTGGCAGTGCGGATGCGTGGCGAAGCAGATGCCAGTCGCTGTGAGCTGCGATAGTGGGAGGAAGAGAGGGACAGAAAAAGGGGGTGGCGTCGAATTGACGAGACGAAAAAAAAAGACGACGATCGAGTGGCGGTCGCAGAGATGATGAAGAAGAAGAAGCAGATCAAAGTCGGAAGACACGGAGGTCCGCGTACGGTGAAGAAAGGGATGGAAAGGAAGGGAGAGAGGAGAAAGAGAGGGAGATTGATGGGGAGAGGAGGCGGCGGGCCGGCGGCGTGGCAGCGTTCAGGTCCGGGGCCTGACTAAGATAGCGGCGGCGCAAGGTACCCGGGCTGACAGTTTTTAGGGGCGGACGGACGCTGGCTTGCTGCACAAAGTCGGAGCGGCAGGACCCGTGCGGCCGTGCCTCGAGGAGAGTGAGATAAAGTTATAACTCGTCTTGGAGCGAACAAGACGGAACGAACACGCATGCAGAAAGAGAAAGCAAGAATTCTTCGCGGAGGCTGGGATGTCTATCCAGGGTTGGGGTAGGGTTGTTTATGCGCTAGACCGAGGCCGATTACAGGCTTTCGTTAGCATGGTGGTGCCTGTAATCGTAGCGCCTCGACGTCAATAGCCGCCTGGAGAAACCTTCCCACCACCTACCACCCACGTACCACGTAGCTCATCGCCAACCAAACCTGCCCGAAGATCCCTCTCGCTCCCTCTGCCACCGACCGACCGACCATCACTCTTTCGCGCCTCATTGACCGACTCTGCCGCTCTCCTCTCCTTAACCCCCTCGCCTCGATGCTGCCGTTTCATCCAGTCCGTTTCACCATCACGAGCGAACGGACCTACGGACGCTCGGCCGGAACTACTTTCCAGGTGTGACCAAGGCTGAAGCATCACTCCGTGCTGCGTCGTTTCATCCCCGTCATGCCCTCACCATCTCTCTCTCTCTCTCTCTCTCTCTCTCTATGAATGCATGTATGTATGTATGTCTATCGCGCTCTCTCATAGTCCATCTCCCACTGTCCTCTTCTCCCTTGCGCCGTCCTCGGCCACGACATGCAGTGGAAAGAAGAAAATAAAGGGTAAAAGACAAAGGAGCGACATTGACTCAGACGCGACCTGTTTATCTTCCGTTCTTCCCTTGCGCCGGCTTCGATCAACGACGATTGCGACCAGACGGGGCGAGCCGCTGCGTGCGTGTTGTGTCGGCAACATGGGAGCCGGGTTTCATCCACGCCGGGAACGGACAGCGTCTGCCCTCATGCGGTCGTATTGGTAAGTGATGACTAGCTCAGGAACCGGTAGTTACGGTGACTCTCTTTTCTACTTCGTTCCCCGCTAGTGAAGCCTCAAGCCATTGGATCGGACGTTTTTTCCGTGGCGGCTGGTGAGTTCAGAAGACGCTTCGTCTGTGCGAGGCCTTATTGTTACCATAGAATATCATGGCATTGGTCCCAGTGCTCTTTGCAAAAGCATTGACCGGCTCTTCCTTTGTGAGCCTTCCCGTTCGCCATTCTTTTATCCTTTATTCGGCTCCGAAGTCGGCTTTGTCGTCATGAACACCGCGGGTGGATGACGATGAAACTCAGCCGCGGCTTCGATCGCTCGAAGACGCGGGAGACTTACACTCGCAGATCCATCGGTAGGTACAAAGAAGACACCGCTGGCCCCGGCCAACCCTCATTAGGCATTAGACTCATCGTCATCATCAACCGGTCTTTCGTTCGTTCTCCACAGCTGGCTGGACACCAAGCACGTCATGGTTGTGACCCCCGCATCTCAAAACTCGTGGCACAAATATGGCCTGTGAAACTCGGCCCAAACTTTAGTAATGTCTTCGGCTTACCGTCCTGAGTTGTCTGTCAACTGGCCTGCGATGCGCAATCAAGGAGGATTTGCAGTCAACTTTTCTCCCTGGTCCTCAGTAAGTATGCACATATGTTAGCCGCCACTGAACTATTAACCCGCGTGCGTATGTATGCATTGAGTCCCAAGCCGTGATGTAATGATGTCCAGTTAAACATCACCTACAGAGAACCTGTGCCTATTCTAGGTCTGGTTAGAGTATGCGAACAAGGCAGTAGTTGATTGCCATTCGACAGCAAAGGTCACGTTGGTCTCGTTGCATGGCGGTAACGGCGTTAAGCGCTTTTCTCAGCGGCAAACAGAAGCAACACGCCGAAGTAGGCTAGTCGGATGGAATGGAAGTTGATGAGTCGCATATGATCGCTTCCTCAGGCACGTATGCACGGAGAAGCATGTCTTACAAGTAAAGGAAGCAGCCATTGTGGTAGAACCTGAGCATGTCCTCGTCGCGTCTGCGTCTAAGAGTCTTATGCGATTCGAAGGGGTAGATCTTCTTTCAAGTCATAGGCACTCACGACATAGATCCAGAAGTATGGATATATCATCATATCATGGCAGCCGTTGCGGCGCACAAACAGGAAGCCGGAAGCAATGAATACCGCGTCTGGTGTGCAGCCAAAGAAAAGGACAACACATCTGCTGCGGTCGGTACATCAAAACCTACTCGTCTTCATCCCTCGCCCGTTCCCTCCGCCTCACCTGTCGCTCCACCGCCTTGACTCGACTCTCGACATCGGCCGTGAACTGCGAGCAGGGAAGAAGATTGCCCTCGTACCAGAGACGGACGAGTGTCTCGCTCCTACGACGCAGCTGAGCCATCTCGGCGGCCTGCGCCAGCTGCGTGGCTCGGATAGCCTTGACTCGACCGGCGGCCGAGATGAGGGCGGCGCTCTGAGACGGGTCGGGAATGGGGCTATCCTTGACGGCCGTCAGGGACGATAAAGTAGATGGATAGGCGGAGGCGGAGGCGAGGACTATGGACCTTATGGCGGCGGCGGATAGCTGCGTAGGCGGCTCGGACGCGGCGGGGGCGTGGAAGAAGTCGGGGTGTAGCTTGTCTGGCAGTTAGGTGTAAGTATGATGCTGCGAGACTGAGAGAGAGACAGAGTGTGTGGTGTTGTCCCAAAAAAGAGTAAGAGAGAACAGCCTGAAAGGCACAAGGCAGTCTTACATATCTTGAGAAGATCAGCGTAGACGCGGATGCGCGACAGCATCGACGAGAAGCGCCTCTCTAGATCAGCCATCCGACGCGTAACCGACTCATGGCGGGCGGCGGGCGGCGGCGGAACCGACGGTCCACAAAGGACGTGCTCAACACGGAGCAGACGGGCCTCGAGGAGGTCAATGGTCGACAGCGTCGTCTGGTCGAGCGGACGGTCCATTTCCAATGGCTGTCCATTGGTGAGGATTGTATCATGTAGCTACATCGTCGCGAGGCTGAGACAGGGGGGAAAGGGAGGGGGAGACCGTCTAGAGGCTGAAAAGGCCATTAGAGGCTGAAGACGAGGCTTGGTCGCTGATTGGTCAGATCCACAACCTTATCATTACCAAAGCCGGCAAGGCGTGGCTCCTCAGCGATAGGCGTCGAAACTCAACCCTCACCAACCTCTCTTCGCATGCCGCGCCGTCTTGCTTCCATCACGAGACGTTGCGCTGGACGGCGGGCCTCGTCAATAGCCAAAAATTCGAGGGCTCGGCCCGCTCTGACGGTTCTAGCCGGCGCCTGGCTATGACGACCCAGTCGACCATTCCCGAGGCCATCCACGCCTCAGGAGCCCACGACATGTCGCGGTGAGTTTCTTTTGCTCGCGTCGCTTGCTTTGCTCGTCGCGCCGCTTCTCACGTCCTCCGATGCTGACGAAACTACGGGTAGGACTCGAAGACGAGGCGGCAAAGATGGCGGCCATGGCGGCCAGGCCTCGACGCTCAGCAGCATCGTCAATCTCCTCAATACGAGTGCGCGCGCCGGACACTCCTTCTCTCTCCACGGACTCGCTGGCTGACTCTCGCAGTTATCGGTGCGGGAACGTTGGCCATGCCCTCGGTACTCTCTCATATGGGCATCATGCTCGGTGTCGTCCTCATACTCTGGTCTGGCGTGACGGCCGCCTTTGGCCTCTACCTGCAGTCTCGCTGCGCGCGCTACCTCGACCGCGGCACCTCGTCCTTCTTTGCCCTGTCGCAAATCACGTACCCCAACGCCTCCGTCATCTTCGACCTGGCCATCGCAGTCAAATGCTTTGGCGTCGCAGTCTCGTACATGATCATCATTGGCGATCTCATGCCCGGCGTCATGCTCGGCTTCAACGATGCCGTCGCCGATATACCGTACCTGGTCGACCGCCATTTTTGGGTTACGGCCTTTATGCTCCTCATCATCCCCTTGAGCTTCTTGAGGAGGCTGGACTCGCTCAAGTACACCAGCCTCGTCGCCTTGGTTTCGATCGGATACCTTATTGTCTTGGTCATCTATCACTTCGCCGCCGATTCCCACGCCGACCCCAAGAATATCAGAGTCATTACGTGGGCCGGCCCGGTTGAGACGCTCAGCGCGCTTCCTGTCGTCGTCTTTGCTTACACTTGTCACCAGAATGCGAGTTATCCCCCCCCCCTCTCCCCCGCGCGCCCTTATCTTTGATGCAGGCCGGGTGGCTGACAGTCTAGGCCGAGTAGATGTTCTCCATCATCAACGAGATTAAAGATAATTCCCCGGCGAGCATGGTCGAGGTGGTCGCTTCGAGCATCGGATCCGCCGCCTGCGTCTACGTCCTCGTCGCAATCACGGGCTACATCACATTTGGCAACTCCATCGTCGGCAACATCGTATCCATGTGTAAGGCAGCCCCCCCTGCGGCGTGGCGTGGCGCATGACCTTGACGTGTCCAACGGCAGATCCAACGGGCGTCGCGTCTACCATTGGGAAGGCCGCCATAGTTCTCCTCGTCCTATTCTCCATCCCGCTGCAGATCCACCCCTGCCGCGCATCGCTGCATGCGGTGCTCAAGTGGCGGCCCAACCGGTCGAGTGCCAACGCCGGGCGACCCGGATCGCCCCTGCTAAACGCGTCTGCCGTGCCTCGCGGCGACCACGGAAGCAGCACGCCCGTTTCCGATACGCGGTTCGCCCTGCTCACTGCTGTCATCCTGACGCTGGCATACATGACGGCACTCTCGGTCAGCAGTCTCGACCGCGTCCTGGCCTTTGTCGGAAGTACCGGCTCGACGTCCATCAGCTTCATACTGCCGGGGCTGTTTTATTACAAGATTAGTGATCCGGATAGCATCCATCACCAACGGCTATTGAAGGGCGATGATGACATGGAAGACGAGCCTTCATCAGACGTCGAGGAGGCCGCCGGCGGCATCCTGACACAAAGCACGTCTAGCATACGCAGCCTCGGCGGCTCACAGCCGCGGTGGCGATGGCGAAGAAAGTGGAGATGGGACTTGGAGCATCTGGATCACCAGCTGATGAGAAAGCTTGCGCTGTCGCTCGCGGCGTACGGCATCATCGTCATGTCGGTGTGTCTTGTCATGAACATCTTTTTCGCTGTCGCCCATTAAGCGCGGTTGTCTCTTCTTTTTGTCGTAGCTCTTTGGGAACATTCGCGATCCTGGGGGGCGGCATGAATGGTTTTTTTCTTGTTGTACAACCGGCTTGGTTATTCCCCATCTTTCCTCTCTGTTTTTTCTTTCCATTATGTTTTGGTGGCAGCGGTTATCGAGCATTGTGAGGTGAGGGTGAAAATTGGATGAGGAGCCTCGTTGAGAGCTCAAGGAAGTGAGGATGTCTTTGCTGTTCACTCGTTGAGTGATCAGTGGTAGAGGCATTTGGCGAAATGACTACCTATATACAGCGTATGTGGCTGGGTGGGCCGCGGACGATAGGCCGGCTCATCGGCCTCCATCAAATCGATGTTGGCGCTTACCCCTTCTTCCCTTTTGTAGCCGACACTCCGTGACTTTGTCCATCTCCGAAGGCTCACTCATCTCCGAAGTGCCGGACCGTTTCCGAGACGAGAGTAAACAGCGTAGGGATCATCAATCATGACCCATTGCGCAAGTCTCAATCCGACGGGACATACACGTCAGAATAACACAGCATCCTCGAAAAAACACTCCTGCCGGTTGCCCGTCCCAATGTCAAGATATCCGGACCTGATCACTCATAATGGTAGCGCCCTGCTTAGCAGGCTTCGGTCCGAGCTGTCTCCTAGGCAGGATCCCGACGTAGGAGAGCAGACGCCAGACGGTATCCGAAGGCTGGGCGCCGACGCCAACCCAGTACTGGGCGCGGGGCACGTCGAGCTTGATGTCCTTGTGCAGCTTGTCGGCCGGGCCGTAGGGGTCAGGTCGGGGGATGGGATCGTATGTGCCGATGACTTCGAGGGGACGAGAGTTGCGAGCTGTTCTTTGTTTGTTTTTGTTATTTTGTCATGTTATGAAACGTGTTCTTTCAAGAAGAATAGGAAGATACACGGGTACTGTAGTGATTGGAATAGGGTCTGGGAATAGACGAGGAGAGAGAGGGGGACAGGAAAGGAAAATTCTACTTACCGGGCGTGGGCGACGACGATGTTATAAAAGGGAGCGTTTCTGCGGCCGAAGCGCGCTAATCTGATTCTTACTACCATGACTTTGCGGCTGTTTCTCCCCCTAATCTTTTGGAGATTTGGCTGTGGGTTTCGTTCTTGAGCTGGTGATGGATCTTGAGGTGATGCCGTGATGGTATCATGAGCTTGGTGGTGTGCGAATAGGTAAGCTGAATTGAGATTGAGAGAGGAATCGGATGTGGATTTTCCGCGTGCCGAGGGATTCCTGCTTTGTCTTGGATCACGTGCTGCCTCAGTATTGGAGCGGGACCCTTTGGATTGTACGGATTGTGTATGCACGAAGAACGACGACGAAGAACAGGAGAAGGGCTGTCAGTCCTTTGCGAAGGGGATGAGACGGTTTTTCGGTTTCGTTCGAATATGACTTGCTTATCATTGAGCACTGAAGACTCGATGCATTGAGAGGCACGAAACTTCGAGGGAAAGAAAGAGAGTCAATGAAGCTTCGTTCACCACATGCAGCGTCTGTAATAGTCGCCGTAGATTCTGCACCGCGTCCTGGGCCCTTCCAAAGTCTCGACTTGTTGATTACCGAGAAGCTCTTTGCGTTGTGAGGTCTAACCGGTTAGGTAGACCGCGATACCTCACCGAGCTATGATATGTCCCGGCTTTCGATACATCCTGTTATGCTACAGTTGATACACGTCCAGTGCTGCTGGCTCGGGGATTGGTATAAATGTACGGATGAAGACGCTAACTTGGTGGCTTACACTAACTCACAGCTAGTGATTCCGGTGAAGATCAGGACGAGGGGATAGGTAGCTTCGTCGCTGCAGTTTGGACTTTGTCTCCGCCACTCCGTAAGAAGCCATACACGGCCCCGTAGCCTTTCCCCAGCGAAGCTGCGCCGCTCATAAGCTACTCCTGCATCATGTAGGCATGCTTTAGCTACGCGTTCTCTCATGCGTCTCCCCTCACGACGGAGCAGTCGCACGCGTCATAGACACCGACGGGTTGTGAGGAGGGGGTCTAGAGCTGTGTTTATCCGCACGACGACAACAGATCTGTTGATAATTCTGCCTTGTACGTGTTCTGGCTTTTCATTCACTGCCGTTCAAATCGGAACCCTGCTTCTAGTGGTCTGAAGAGGTCAGGGTTAGTAGTGACCTTTGTTCGCTCAACGGCCGACGTCAACTCGTCCCTCTCCTTTCATACCCCCTCGCGACGCGCTTCCCGTTCAATCCAACATGGGATTCGACTACTGGCTTGTGTGAGTCGCTCAGAACGAAACGAGCACAGCTCCATTAACACCGGAAGCTTGGTGTTCCTTTCAGTCACTTCACATGGACCATCCCTCCAGCCGTCTTGACGACAGTCATCTACTGGCCGTTTTTCTCAAGGCTGGAGGCGTACAAGATATCAGTCTTGGTAACCGTATTTCTCCCCCCTAGAGAGTTCTCTTGAAGAATGAAAGAGTATGGCTCATGGGAGCCACAGATCGCCGTCGTCAGCACCCTACCTTGGGACTCGTTCCTAGTCCAAAGCGGGATCTGGTCCTATCCGGAAGACGCCGTTGTTGGGCTCACGCTCTTTTCCGTACCGATAGAAGAGATCTTCTTCTTCGTCGTTCAGACTTACAACACGGGTATCTTATATGTTATGCTAACGAAGCAGCTGGTGCTACCGGTATATCTCGGCAAGGACCAGAGTAGGCTTGTACGCATGGGAGGCATCATGGTTCTATGCGCCTTGTTCCTCGTCGCCGTCGTCGGCATCTCTTACGGAGGCCGATTCACGTACATGAGCCTGATCCTAGCCTGGGTCACGCCTTTCTTGACGTTACAGTGGTGAGAGTTCATTTCGAATCCGCATTCTTCGGCAAAGGAACACAGGCTGAGTGACAAGGGATCTCGACGCAGGGCAATCTGCTCGCAATTCTTCATGGCTCTGCCTTGCCTACGATTGCTGGTAGCTGTTGGGATCCCTTCTTCGTATCTGTGTTTAGTAGACAGCTTGGCCCTTCGCCGTGGTACATGGGTCATCGAGGAGGGCACGCAGTTCGGCTACAAGGTTTTGGGCATCCTCGAGGTAGAGTATGTTGGCGGCCGAATCTGTCAAGCACAAAACGATAACGAGGCTTCAATCCAGGGAAGCCGTCTTCTTCTTCGCTACCAACCTGATGATCGTCTTCGGACTTGCCACCATCGACTACTACATCGCCTTGGAGGAATATCAGATGGCCAGCTCACGTGGGCCGGGTCGCCAATTCCCCTCTTTGGGCAGACTGTTGTTACGTTACGGAGAGAGGCCGGAACTCGACCTTGGCTTCATTGAGGGCTTGGCCGGCGCCGTCGAGAGCGTCTCCTGCAAGAGCCAGAGCATGTACATGGGCAGTGCCATGTTCCAAGCGGCCTTGCGCATCGACTTGATCATGCTGTAAGCTGCAAGACGTGTTCCGCTTGCGTGCAACAGACAATCTGACTTGTTTCCTTCTGGAGATATAACTTTTGCCGTCTCCTGGACGATACCGTCGACGAGGCTCTCGACGCTGTCGACGCCAGAAGGACAATAAACATATGTCGTCAGACCTTACGAAACCGCTTCAACGGACTTGATAGGGCAGCAGACGACGAGCAGAAAGACGGCGTGTCTTTGGCTCTTCGTTCCGCCATGGCCCTCCTGCCGATATCTCGCCTGTCTATGGAGCCGCTCGACAGTCTCTTGCTGGGATTCGAAACGGACCTCGATTTCTCCGAGACTCGTATAGACGGTGCTTGGCCCATGGTGACGGAGAAGGACCTGGAGACGTATGCTTCTCGTGTTGCCGGCACCGTCGCGACTTCGTTACTCACCCTGTCACTGCAACACCACTCCGTCAACGGTGGCGGACACGACAGCAAGAGATTGGAACGAATCATGACCGCAGGCGCAGAGATGGGTAAAGCCCTGCAGTACATCAACATGGCGCGAGACGTTCAAGACGACGCATCCATCGGACGCGTGTACATACCGTCTACCTGGTTGCGTGAAGAGGGCTTGCAGCCGATGGACGTTGTCGCGAGACCTGACGATGCGCGCGTAACGAAGCTGAAGTACAGGCTGCTTGAGAGGGCCGGGGACATGTATCGCGCTTCAGAGGCCGTCATGGAAGAGCTTCCGGATGAGGTTAGGGGGCCGGTCCGGACGGTGGTGGAGAGTTATATGGCTATTGGTGAGATGGTTAGGGAGCGTGATTCGTCTGGTAGCTGCCGGAGGGAGGGGAAGCTGAAATTGCCCTGGTGGCGACGGCTTGTCGTTGCGAGGAGGGCCATGAGGAAAGGCTAGGTAGGGAGGGAGTTGAGGACCTTGTTTCGCTTCAGTAGAGTCTAGAGGCCATCGTCTAGATGCTCTCGTTACGGATAAAGGGCCATCATCGTCGACGGATGAAAGCCATCGTATCGTATATGCATAACAATGTCATCAAGACGAAAACGAGTACGGCATAAGCACCCGATTCGATGACATATTCGATGACGTCTACGGTTAACCTTTACAGTAGTAAACATCAACAACATACACGCACATACTACGGAGTACTATGCGTAGTAGGGATAGGTAGGTAGGTATATAAACGTATGCATGCCTCCTATCCGGGCCATCACCGGCTTCCCATCGCTGTGCTTCCCCCCCTTCTCTATTCTACAGACGATGAAAGATCAAGGGATGAAGAACAACAACAAGTCGGCCATCGTCGTCGGTAAGCCCGAGCCCCCCCCCCGTCCCCTCTGTGGATGATTCAATGACCGGATCAAAACCGCTTAAAGAGCCCAGGCGCTGGAGTCGGTGGCGTGTCGATAGCAGCTCGTCTGGCAAAGGCCGGCTTCGACGTGACGGTGGTCGAGAAGAATGACTTTACGGGGGGACGATGCTCTCTCCTCCATCACGAAGGCTACGTATGTACGCGTCTCTGCGCGTCTCTCCGTCTCTCTCTCTCTCTCTGTGTCTCTTCCGTCTCTGTCTCTGTTTCTTCCGTCTCTCTCTCTAAGCAGCAACAACGACAACAGCGATTCGATCAAGGCCCTTCCTTACTCCTAATGCCACGATTCTTCCACGACGCCTTCGCAGACCTCGATACCTCCCTCGAAGCAGAAGGCATCCAGCTACTAAAATGCGAGCCCAACTACCGCCTCTGGTTCAGCGACGGAGAAACTCTAGACCTCTCCACCCACCTCTCCAAGCTCAAGACGGAGATTGAGCGGTACGAAGGAGAAACAGGCTTCCATCGCTTCCTATCTTTCCTCCGCGAGGCGCATGCACACTACGAGTTGAGCATCCAGCTCGTGCTACGACGCAACTTTTCCTCCTTGCTGGCCATGGCTAGACCTCAGCTCGTGCGTCGATTGCTCGAGTTGCATCCGTTCGAGTCGCTCTATAGCAGGGCATGTCGATACTTTTACTCTGAGAGGTTGCGCCGTGCGTTTACCTTTGGGAGCATGTATATGGGCATGTCGCCCTTTGACGCCCCTGCTACCTACTCGCTGCTGCAGTACGCCGAGTTGGCCGAGGGTATATGGTATCCTCGCGGCGGCTTCCATCGCGTGGTTGACGCTCTGGTTGACGTCGGCCGTCGTCTCGGTGTTGAATATCGGCTGGCCAGTTCCGTGGCCCGGATCGAGGTTGACGACAAGACCGGCTCGGCATCCGGCGTCGTCCTCGCCTCCGGGGACAAGTTATCGGCCGACGTCGTCGTCATCAACGCCGACCTCGTCTATGCCGTCAATCATCTCCTACCGCCTTCTCCCCGCGGACCTCGTCTCGCCGCGCGTCCGGCCTCTTGTAGCGCCATCTCCTTTTACTGGGCCATGTCGCGCCTCGTGCTGGAGCTGGGGACTCACAACGTCTTTCTCGCCGACGACTATCGTCAGTCTTTCGACGAAATCTTTAAACGTCATTCCATGCCGCGACAGCCTTCCTTTTACGTCAACGTGCCGTCGCGAATCGATCGGTCTGCTGCTCCGCCCGGAACGGACGCCATCGTCGTCCTCGTCCCCGTAGGCCATCTTCTCCCCCCTGACGAGGAAGAAGGCAGAGACTGGGATTCCATCATAGCCGAGGCGCGAGAAGCCGTCTTCGCCACCATCGAGGCACGCACGGGAGCCACGGATCTCCGGGATGCCATCGTAAAGGAGCTCGTCAACTCGCCGCACACGTGGCAGCATCGCTTCAACCTTGACCGCGGAGCCATTCTCGGCTTGTCTCACAGCTTCTTCAACGTCATGAGCTTCCGTCCGCCTACCAAGTGTCCCGAAGTTGGGAACTGCTACTTTGTCGGCGCCAGCACCCATCCCGGCACCGGCGTCCCGGTTTGTCTCGCCGGTAGCAAGATCATCGCTGCTCAGATATTGAGCGACTTTGGAATCGAAGAGGCGGGAAACGTGTCTGAGACGAGGTCGACGGTCCGTAAGCCTATTGACAGGTTGGATCCGCCGTTGATGTCTCGTCTGCACGTTGTCGTCTTTGGCTTGGGCTTGCTGTTCTTTTACTGGCTAGTAGTCTATATCAGACTGCCCAACGGCTACTTCAGCCGATAGGGAGACAACAGGGGTGTCCAGAGTTAACAGAAGAGGATAAGAAGAATCTGAATATATCAAGTTCATTCATAGCATCATCGATGAGTGACCATCACACGAATACCTTGCCCTTCCCCTTTTCCTTCTCCCAGTGCTTACGCCAGTATTCCTTGTTCTCCTCGTCTTGCGAGCAATACTTGTCGAGGTCCTTGGGCTTTTCCCTTCCAGGCATCCGAAGCCAGCATTCCCTGCCGTCCACTCCAAAGTAAGAGTCGTTCTCGACATTGTAAAACGTCTTATCGCTGAGAAAGCATCGTCCGTTGCTGTCGAGAAAGAGGGCTTCCACCGTTTGCTTCCCAGCATCAACTTTCCCGTCTCCTCTTTGACTAGCCATCTCTTGAACGTCGCATTTCGTTTCACTTTCAGGGCCACTGCTCTTCTTCTTCTTCTCCACGTCATCAGGTCCTTGTCCACGAGGTCCGACGTACTCGTCGAAGAAAACCTCGTTGAAATACGGACTCCCTCCGTCCATGATGGGAGTCGTGATCTTACACCTTCTAGGAGACAGCTCTGCCTCACAAGTTCGATCACGCCAGTTGTCAAACTGATCGCAGTAAGTGCCGTTATTCCGAGACTCGCATGGATTCAAAGTCCCCCCGCAAAAGTTGTCCACTCGAGGCCAGCTTCGACAGATGCCATCTATGGTGAGATATGCCGTCCAGACTTCGGCCCAGCATCTATGAAGAGGCCGGCAGTAAAAGGTGCTCGAATCCGATATGGAGATGGTCGTCGATTCGCTTGATGAATGGGAATAACTCGCCGAGACGCTGACGCCACCTGTGCCTCCGGTGTTGATGCCCCATTTCCCTAGGCTTGCGTCCGCCCCGAAGGTCCATCCCGCTGTGGTGCTGTCCATGGTGATCTTGGATTGCGTCCTCGTCAATGAGACTTCACCTTGTTTTTGGAAATTCGTCGCTCTTCGAACTACTTGGCTCCTGACCTCGATCGTCACATGGCCGAAGCTGTTGTTTCTGTTTGGTATCATCAACTCCATTTCTCTGAACGTGATTCTAGGACCGCAGAGCCATAGGCGTGCGCATGTTGGCTCCGTCCACACGTGCTTCTTAAAGGGGGGATTCTTCAGGTCGAACTGGATATTCTTTTGCAACCGACGGATCTCGTCTTTTTTCCTGCTTTCATTCTGGTGTGTCTGACAGAAGGTGACTGCAGCGAAGATGGAGGGAATCAGACCAAGTTTCATTCTCATCCGAACGACGAGTTTTCAAGTCGTATTTGTGATAGATAGTTGATGTCTCAGTCCTGGATACGAAGCACAAGGTGGACAGAACGCTCTTTGATCAAGGTTCTTCGTCACCTCTTTTTACCTCATCCAGTTTCCCCGGTTGCAGCCGAGCCCAGGAAGATTGAGACAGACACAGGACGGAGTCATCTCCGGCATCTTCCTGTCATGCACACAAGACCCGGTATAAGCAGAGATGACGATGGAAACGCCATGACTGCCTCGCCGAACCGGCTTTGATAGCATAACGAACGGATCGCGAGGACACATCGTATGACCGATTGCTGTAAGTGATGTGAGAAACCGGGCCAAGTTAAAGCAGATTAAAGGAGAATACGGGGCCGGCCTTGGAGTCCACTATCGTAGTATTAATAGCAGAAGGTTTCTACACGTGGCGCTGGATGTGATCTGGCAGCCTGGACCTACATCATTGTCGGCCGAGTAAACGGGTTTGCCGAGACGATGATCAAGGTTTCCATGCCTTACTGGTGGGTGGTAGAGTTGCCAAGACCGGGAGTAGAAGCACGGAGAGTGGTTCGAGTGGAAACAGGGAGACGTGAAACAATCAATCCCTTGGGGAAAAGCGGAGAGGCTCAACCAAGAGAGTGTTTCTCTGCTTGAAGTGGTTTCTGAATATAGTCGAGTATTTTAGGAAGACGTGGTAAGTTGAACTGGAGTTGATGATCACGATGCCAGGGACATGAGGAAGCACATGGTCTGGTAGAGATGTAGAACCAACTCATCCATAAACCTCTTCGTCTTGCCACGTCGTGCTGAAATGCCACGAGAGTTTGGTGCACTATTCAACGTTACTCTATACGGCTCATCCCGTTCCTCTGCATGTAAACAGTCACATACATGATATATGATATATGACATACGCAGAGCGAGATTACAGACGCCTTTGTGCTATCCAGCATTTCTCAACACCATAAATAGAATCACCAAAGTTGATTCATCGAGTTGACTGGCCTCGGAAATCCCCCACGGCAAAATGAGTCAAAGCCAGCGCAGTCAATGCTACCATTGTCTTCTTTACACGTCTCT
Organism: Ophiocordyceps camponoti-saundersi (nom. inval.); assembly: GCA_003339415.1. Lineage (NCBI taxonomy): Eukaryota > Fungi > Ascomycota > Sordariomycetes > Hypocreales > Ophiocordycipitaceae > Ophiocordyceps > Ophiocordyceps camponoti-saundersi. The sequence continues at coordinate 319,380 of PDHQ01000006.1, forward strand.
TGCTCCCTCGTAACGCAGCATCAGCTCGTAATCGCCCCATGTTGATAAGAAATATTGGTTCGATTCATGCACATCTGAACAGTCAAGTCGAATGGGTCAGGAAAATGATCAAGGCTTCAGCAGCGTCGTTGTAGTAGAAGGCTATGTTTGGCAACCCCTTCGTATGAGCTCTCGTATAATCGCGTTTGAAGCGATTTATCCCGTTCAAGCGGCTATTTTTTGAAACCATCAGCATCATTTTCGATCTCTGTTTTCCACACTCGGTGAGAACTCGCTATGTTTTACGAGAATATATAAAGAGCGGCAAACTCCTATACAGGACAAGACTCAACCAGCACTCTCCGCCTACACTTCAATCTCAGCAACAAAAACACAACTTCTCCATTCCAAAACCAACTTCCCCTTCAATCAACATGAAATCCTCAGCAGCCATCGTCCTCGTCCTCGCCGGCCTCACCACGGCGATTCCAAACCCGCCTCCCACCGGACAACTATCCCGACGAGGACTCCCCGGTTCGGCCGGAGGGCAGTCCAACGCAGCAGCCGAAGTCCAGCGCCAGGCCGAACGACTCCGCAAGGAAGCATCACTGCGCAGAGAGGCAGAGGCTCGAAGGGAAAGAGGCCGCCAGCTGGAGGCGGAGAAGCGTGCTCGGCAGGAGGCGGAGCAGCGCGCCCGTCAGGAGGCGGAGAGGCGTCAGGCTCAGAAGGCGAGAGAACTCGAGGAGCTTCGTCAGATGGCTTATAAAGATAGGGAGATTCGGAGAGAGGCTGAGATACGCATTCAAAAGGCGCGTGAGCTGGCGGCGGAGAGAGCCGCTGGTCGACGATCTTAGAGACAGTTTTTTTTTTGCCCACTAAGTAGCAAACATCTCGGTAGATGTGTTGCTTTGTCCTCGAGTGTATTTCAGTTACAGGGGATAGATAGGTAGGTATGTAGTTATCAGGGAGGGGGTTTAGGGGGGGTTATGCAGAGCCTAGAGGATCATCCCCATCACCCCCTCCCCCCCCCCTCCCCCCTCAGGGATCTTCGTCCTTGCAACCCTTTAGCTACAAGATTCTTATGTGGAAATAGGGGGGTTATAAGAACAAGGTCACGGTCAGAAGGGACAACTCGAGCCCGAATTTTCCCGAGACGCATCCGTGTACTCGTTAGAATAACCTTGCCAAGGTTCTCTGAGCAACTATGGGCGAAAGCCTTCAGAAACCAGGCAGGTAGGGACTGAAAGTGTTGTCATACCAGTCTGTATAATTGGAATCAAAGGTCGTCAATTCACTCAAAAAGCCTCAGAAAACAGACACGTTGAATCGTCAAGTATGTAAATATATCATGCTGACTTGTAAAGCAGAGGATATTACTGTCTATTCATACGGGGTCAGCCTCGTTGCTGTGAATGGCCGTGCTATATTTATTACCTTCGTATAACTTCCTCGTAATGCATTTGAGTTGGTTTATCAAGGTCGTCCTTTCATCGGGAAACGACCTTAATGTCATTTCCCTCGACTCGGTAAATATTGCAAGCAGGATATCATGGAGATGATATGCACATAGACATGAGTATATAAGAGCAGCAAGATCCCGTTCGAGAACCTCTGTCTGCACGCTGAAAACACTCACCTACCTATTTCTTCAACCTCACTTCCAACTTGTCGCAAAAGAAAACAAGATGAAGAGCTCATCAGCCATCGTCGTCCTCCTCGCCGGACTGGCCGCGGCAATTCCTCATCCAGTCCCCAACGAAGGCCAACTTTCCCCACGAAGTTTCCGCAGCCACTCGTCCTTATCCGGCACATCGTCCAACGACTCACTGCGCAGAGAGGAAGAGGCGCGCAGGGAAGTCGCCCGTCAGGAGCAGGAAAGGAAGCGTCGCGAGGAGGAACAGAAGCGTCGCGAGGAGGAAGAAAAGAAGCGTCGCGAGGAAGATAGACAGCGTGAACTTCGACGACTCGAGGAAATGGCCCACCGAGATAAGGCATTGCAAAAGGAGGCCAAGGCGCGTTTTGGATAGTTTCGTCGAGACACTGCGGTTCGTGAACGGATCTTGGAGAGATGGTTATCTGGGAGGAGCATCAAGCTCGGCTGATTGTATCCGTCTCGACCTGTTGTGGAGGGGGCTCAGGGGCTAGGAGCAGGCGGGAGAGTTACACAGGGAGTCATCCTGTCATCTTCCTTGGTGGTTCTTCTTCCTGTATGTAGCCCCGGAGATTACATTCTTTACCTAGAAGATGGGAGTAAAATGGAAACACTCGTTTCTCAGTCTCTTGGTAGAATCATCGTTGGTTTAACTCACTACGGATCTGTAGCCCTGGATAGGTAGGTAGGGTGCGTAGCAGGTTCTGAAGTCGGTCGATTACCACCCCTGTCCTGCTCGCCTTCAACCAGTCTACCTTGAAGGGGAATATTGCCATTCCCGCCGCCCCGAAATCACGAGAGCTAGTTACCGTATGCGGTTCAGTTCCATAATTCTATTCCAGGAGTGTACTTTGATTAGCTAGAACGACTTTATTATGTTAGACATCCTAGCTATCTATGTAGGGATAGTCCTTGTAGGCGTAGGAATTGTAGGAAATAGGCTCTGTCAGGATGGAATACAAGCTGATCTATCCCTGTCTTTCTGTCAGGCGGACGCACAGACTTTTCGAATATCATGATTCATTCGGCAGCGTTGGGCAGCGTCATCTTGACGTATAGAAGCCCATAGAAGGCCGGTGGGCTGATGTAATTCAATCAGCACACATAGCTTTATCCCAGGTCCGAAAACACCAACATGAAAAGCTCATCAGCCCTTCTCGTCCTCCTCGCCGGACTGGCGGCCGCAAGTCCGAATCCACTCCCACCTCCCAACGAACATCATCAGCTTTCCCCACGAAGACTGCCCGTTTCGTCTGGAAGTGGCTCATCCAACGCCGGTGAGAGACAAGACCAGGCACGGAGGGAGAGAGAGCGGGAGGAAGAAGAGCGGGAGGAAGAAGAGCGGGAGGAAGAAGAGCGGGGTGCTCGTCGGGAGAATGAGGAGGAAGAGCGACGTGAGAGAGAGAGGAACGAACGACATGAGGACGTGGCCTACGAGGATGAAGATCGACGTACGTCAAGAGGTCTTTGAACGTTTCCGGCGGTCTTTTCACTGCGTATTGAGGACGGGCTTTTACCGTCCTTGGCAGGGAGATGAGCATTCGTCTTACTCATATGCATCCTCTGTATCTCTAGTCATATGAATATCAACCTATCTAATAATCAACCCTACCTTTCATGGAACTTGAGATGATATTCCTCTGATCAGGGACTCATAAGTTATAGACGGTGCCACCCTCGCGGACTTCCATCTGTAGCATGTTGTTGACCGCTGCTATGGCCTAGCCTAAGCTGTCTCCCCCGAGCCCTCCCTCGGAACCTCTTCCGAGCCCGCAACTCCGTCCAATGCCACCGTCACCGCCATCGATCAACGGAGATGTAAAACGTAGAAGCGGGGAGTTTCGGATCCGGGCGAAATTCGGGTAACAGCTGCATGATGACGAGGACGACATCATCGACCTCACCCGATCCCAATCGCCAGCTGCTCTCACCACCAATCCAGCAACTCGTCATCCATGGCTTCCGGTCTCAGAGTAAGTCTCTCCTCCTCGCCAGCGGATGAAGCTCATTCGAACTCATTTGGCGAGCACTAGACGCTTGGCGCCAAGGCCGCCGCCGCGCTCGACCATGACCTCATGACGGCCTGCGGCTATTCCATCGACCAGCTGATGGAGCTCGCCGGTCTCTCCGTCTCCCAGGCTGGTGAGAAGCTCCATCGTGAGAAGGTGATGAAATTCGCTGTTGTGAGGTCTTACGTCATCTAGTATATCGTCTTCATCCTCCCAACAAGGGACGTCGCGTCCTCGTAGTTTGCGGCCCTGGAAACAACGGCACGTCTTCGGTTCTGTACCTGTTTATGATGGCTGTCACGAGCTGACCTGCTCTGTAGGCGGTGATGGCCTCGTTGCTGCGCGCCACTTATTCTTCTATGGCTATGAGCCGACTGTCTTTTACCCCAAGAGGAGCAAAGGGGATCTTTTCCCGGTGAGAACCTTGTCTCATTTCGCGTTGAACTCTTCTTTCTCGAGACCTGCCAGTTGCCACATGTTGTTCCACATGAATCAGCTAAGACTCCATCTCAGCGCCTTGCCAAGCAACTCGAGCTTCTCCAGGTGCCCTTCGTCGACGACTTTGAGTCAGCCATGTCTTCGACAGATCAAGTCGTGGATGCCATTTTTGGTCCGCTACAACCTTGTCGTCGTCGTTCCCTCAAAGTCTCTCTCTCGTCTCTGACATGCTACGGCCAGGCTTCAGCTTCTCGGGTGAGGTGCGGGAGCCGTTCCCCAACGTCATTCGCGCGCTGGAGCGATCCAAGCTGCCAATCACTTCGGTCGATGCTCCCTCGTCGTGGGACATTGAAAAGGGTCCGCCGAGCTCTGGCCTGGGCAGCTCTTTCATGCCTACCGCTCTCGTCAGTCTGACTGCGCCGAAACCGTTGGTAAAGCATTTCCGGGGACGTCACTTTATCGGAGGCCGGTATGCACTTTTGGTCAAGTACGGGACTTCGCTATGTAGGTATTGACTGTCCTCTTCAGCTTCGTTCCGCCATCGATTGCCAGCAAATATGAGTTCGACCTGCCCAGGTATGAGGGCATCGACCAGATCGTCGAGGTGTCCACGGCCGGCGGCAAGATCTAAGTTGCGTTTTCACATCAGGAGACAGCCGCCCCTGAGGCTGTTGGGACAGGCCGGACTGGGACAGAAGCTGTCACGCATGGCCAAAACAGCAGCGGCAATGCCGCCTGGGCACACGACCAACGGGGGTCGGAATTCGTGGCAGAAAGCAACATAGACGAGATATGTCTTGCCGCAGACTCGACAATTAGACACGTACTCTGTACACATTTATTTATCATTGATGAGAAAGCAAGAGAAGTTCGCACGATGAAGACAGAAAATTTGAACAAGCGACGACTTATAATTACCTATGAAGACGACGACGACGATGGCTTACCTAGGTATTCACATGTGCCTTTCCGCCCCCCCCTACTGGGAGAAACTCGCCACCTTAGATGCCGATAGTCAATTGCCAGTCGCCAAGATCGAACATTAACCATGGACTTGGGCTGAGCGTCTTACTGACGCGAATGGGCAATTTACATATGCGTGGGAAGAAGGAAAAGTGGCTGTGCCTTGCAGAAAGACGGACGGCCGTTCCGGAGCAAACGCTCCCCGAGGAATATGATTGGCCCTTTGGGGAAGTCTGACGTCTGACAGGGTGGCGGTGTAAGTATCTGTTCTGTCTGGGAAGGGGGGTGGTTCATGAGCCCAGGGGGGGGGGGGGGGGATCCAAGTATGACGGGGCCTTGGACCTTTCTTCGGGAGACGTTATTTGCCACTCGTCAGGCAGCGAGAGAGAGAGAGAGAGAGAGAGAGAGAACGGAACTGCCGACGGGAAAAATTCAACCTAAAGGGAGTAGGGAGAAAAGGATGGCTTATGTGTCGTGTGGCTGAGTCGCGTTTATTATTCCCTGGAGGAGATGCTCCGGCGGCTTATGAGGCAGGTTGTAGGGGCAAGGGTGTGTTAAGCCACGTACGTAGAAGAGCCATCGTACGGCTTATGTATGTGCAGCTCTTTTTTTCCCTTCCTTTCTTGTCATATCCAGGTGGCGAAATTCTCATCATGACCGTCGAGGAAGAGATGCCTGCGAGTAAAGAGACGACGAGTCGGAGGGCGAAGTAGGCGGCGGCCAAACCGGCGACAGCTCAGGCCGTCGCGGGGGAAGTTGCAAGTTCGGCAGCACGAGGGATGGAAGTGTCGTCGAAGGTTGTTGACGAGGCCCGTTCTGTTCCAACTGCTTATTCGCGTTATGTCTGACGACGGGATTCGCGTCGTTCTTCGCAGCCTCAACCCTCAAAGCTGAGATCCGATCCCTGCACCGTCCGCAACCGGGCTCGAATTCATCCCTTGACTTGCAGTTCCTACACAGCGAGCCAGTCTGTCTCCCCCTCGGACAGGGGATCAGCCTCATGCCGGAGCAGAAGCGACATCTGGAGCAGAGGATTCTGAGCATGATGCATGTGCAGGGGCTGTTTCGAGGGGGATTGTGGTTGTTGTCTTTGTTGGTTGTGTGCCAGGGACGGATCTTGGAAGGTGTGCTTTTTGCATCTGTGTTGCTGGAGTTGGGAGATGAAAATGCCATGATGTTTTCACCTTGAGATGGGGGATGGTGATGGTGATGGTGATGATGCCGTGGTGGTGATGAGTCTCGTCCAACGTAATATCTCCCCCATGACGTGGCTCATTGTCCTGAAGAAAATAGAAGCTGCTTTGTCTTTTATTCCTTTCTCGCTACGGTGAGTAACTCGGCTAGAAAATTCGGCTATTTCTTTTCCGTTCTGTGTGTGATTTCCGAGAGCTCTGTTCATGAACTGCGCGAGGGAGCTTAGACTGCGATGAGGCGCGTGCCCAAACTCTCACTCCGGTCTCTCTATAGTGTATTAAAAATGCACATTTTCAGTTTTTATTTACCCTTTTCCTGCTGTAGTTCATCATCTTTTTCTCACTCTTATCAATCCTATTTCTAGGAGAATGAATTAAGAAGGTGTCAGTTTTTTTGAGACTGAACAAGATGATATCCTCGTCATCTACGGATAGCTTCAGTGAGTACATACTGTACGTCTGATGTGTGGCGGATCGTATGTATTGTGGCGTCTTGATCTGACGTAATAGCTCCCTATAAACGAAGAGCTGGCGAAAGGAAGAATGAAGCCCACGTGACAGACTAGATATCGGAACAGAAGAACAGAAGCACATGAGGGAGACACAAAAGGATCAGAGAGAAAGACGTCGCTTGATCCAGGCAAAATGACAAGGCAAGTTAAGCCTGTTCTAGAAGAAAATACGGGATAAAACCCCCCCACAATCCCCAGGAAAAACCAACCCCCTTCCTTCTTCCCCACGTGGATCAAAGACGTCGCGCGTGACCTTTGAAGAATGCGGCTCGGTTTTCATCGGCCCCGAAGGCCGGAGAGGTCTCTTTTTGCGGGGGATATGCTTTTTCTGTGTGTGAGTCTATACTCCGTATGTACGGACGAATATATACAATCAGGATCGCTGCAGCCTTGGCACGGCCAACAGGATGCCTTGGGTCTCTTTTGGTCTTATGCTTTCTTTCTCCCCCGCACTCGCCTTCTCAAGACAGGATTTTTTTCTTGTCATCCTTTAAATCCTTTCCCCTCTTCTTCCCCTTTCCCCACGTTGAACGTCGCGTGTGTCACAAGCATATGTATAACTCCGTATATCTACCGTCTACAAAACAATTGTTCTACGCCTGGATGGAGAGGAAGAGAAAGTTGATAATTACCGTGATCAGCTCAACCACATCGTGTTGCTGTTATCCCCGTTCATTTTTCTACCAAACTCTATCTAGTACTAAAGATACGGATAAAAAAAAGGTAAAGAGCCAAGTACGGCGAGGGGAAAAAAAAAAAAAGAACAGCTCTTTGGCAGACAAAGACAGTATCAGACCGGGTTGAGGTCTCGACGAGTCCGCTTCCTGGAGTAGTAGGTCGGTTTGAGTAGCGTAGGAAGAGGAGAAAAGAGAAGACCCCGGTCCATGGCCAGTTTCTTCCCATCACCAGCCACGGGAGAAGCAGGATGGAATGGACAAAGTGGAGGGCCAAGGCGGATGAGTTGCTCGTATTTAGATTGTTGACTTAGTCTTACTTCTTCTTCTGCGTCTTCTTCTGCTTCTTTCTCCCCCTCTCTCTCAATCTCCCTCCTCTCTCTCTCTCTCTCTCTCGCGCGCGCAGTGACTAAGCACCTCTCACTCTCACTCTCACTCTCACGCAGTCACGCACACACGCACAAAAAATCTCACCAGTTGCGCCCGCGCTCACCAGTCTCTTTTTTCTAGCCTCTCCCACGATGGAATCAGACGACAAGGGCTCGTCGACAATCATGGAGAAGCAATCATCCGTTCAAGATGGCACCGACCGCCAACTCGAAGCCAGCACAGGCCCCGAGGTGAGCGAGTACAACCTGGCGCAACAGCACGACCAGCTCGCCCGCGGCCTCAAGAGCCGACACATCCAGTTCCTGGCCTTGGGAGGCGCCATCGGAACCGGCCTCTTCGTTGGCTCCGGCGCCATATTGGCCAGCACCGGCCCGGCCCCGCTCTTCATGGCTTACCTCTCCATGATGGTCATCGTGTGGAACGTGATGAATACGTTGGCGGAGATGACCGTCTACCTGCCCTTGCGCGGAATCACCGTTCCCTATCTCGTCGGGCGCTTCCTCGATCCGAGCTTGGCTTTTGCCGATGGTTGGAATTACTGGTACGCTTATGCCATGCTCGTCGGCGCCGAGGCTACGGCCGCCGGCATCATCATCGACTACTGGAAGCCGCCGGTGCACATTGCGGTGTGGATCGCCGTCGTCCTCGCCGTCATGCTGCTGCTCAACATCGTCGCCGTCGGCTTCTTCGGTGAGGCCGAGTTTTGGTTCGCCAGCATCAAGCTCATCACGCTGTGCGGGCTCATCATTCTCGGCATCGTCATCTTCTTCGGCGGCGGGCCCGATCAGCACCATCGGGTCCTGGGCTTCTCCTACTGGCAGAATCCCGGCTCGTTCGTGCCCTTTAAGGCGGCGGGGGCGACGGGCCGCTTCTTGGGCTATTGGCACGCCTTCGTCACGGCCGGCTTCGCCTTCGTCACGTCGCCGGAGCTCATCGCGATCGCGGCGGGCGAGACGGTGTCGCCGCGGCGCAACATTCCCAAGGCGGCGCGTCGCTTCGTATGGCGCTTGGCTTTCTTCTACGGCCTGTCGTCGCTCATCGTAGGCATCATCGTACCGTCCAACGACGACAGGCTGTTGGGGGCGTCCAACGCGAGCGCGTCGCCCTTTGTCATCGGCATCCAACGCGTCGGCATCCCCGCGCTCAGGCACATAATCAACGCGGCGATCCTGACGTCGGCCTGGTCCGCCGGCAACTCCTTCCTCTACTCGGGCAGCCGGGTGCTGTACTCGATGTCCCTCAGCGGCCAGGCGCCCGGCTGGTTCCGGACGACGAACCGCTACGGCGTACCTTACGTCGCCGTCCTCTTCACCTGGTGCTTCGGCCTCCTGGCCTTTCTCAACGTGTCCAACTCGGGGGCGACGGTGTTTAACTGGTTCGTCAACATCTCGACCGTCTCGGGCTTCATCGCCTGGGCCGTGGCCATGGTGACGTACCTCCGCTTCCGTCGGGCGATGGAGAGCCGGGGCCTGCTGCGGACGTTGCCGTACCGGACGCCGTTGCAGCCGTACGCGACGTACGCGACGCTGGGCGTGGTGTGCCTCCTCATCGTCACCAACGGCTTCCAGACGCTGATGCCGCCGTTCAACGCCAGTGACTTTGTAGCCGCCTACGTGACGATCCCGGCCTTTGCCCTCCTCTACGTCGTGCACAAGGCTGTGAAGCGCACGCCATTGTATATCCCCACGGACGAGGTAGACGTGCTGACGGGGAAGAAGGAGATGGACGAGCTGGAAGCCATGGACGAGGAGAGGATTCCGAGGAATTGGCTGGAAAAGGCGTGGTATTGGCTGGCATGAGTCTCGTTTTTTTTCTTCTTCTTCCCTTTATATGTGTATGTTTTTTTATTCTTCATTGACGAGGCATGACATGTCTTTTCTTCTTCTTCCTCTTCTTCATGATCATCTTGATCATCATCTGTCAATGGGCTTTTTACTCAATAGGGAGGGGGGAACGGGCGACGGGTGGATGGCGATGTTTCAATCATCTTGGTCGTTGGAAGCGGGCCGTCGTTTCTCTACTTGCATAACAGAGCACAAGAGCGTATCACCTTTTCTTCCCAGTATCTTTTTAGGTAGGTAAGCATGTTTCGGCCGTGACCGTTCTTCTACCGACCGAGTGGAAAAATAAAGAAAGAGGGGAAAAGAAGCGGTCAGAGTCGTGCCGTGAATTCCGATTGAATGACGCGTTTAAATCGTTGATGGGATGAGGGGGGGAAGCGAAAAGGGAGGATTGGCTCTTGGTCTGTTGGGCTTGATTTCAGTCCACGCGCTTAATTACCAGGTCAGTGTCTCTGTAGGCGCCGTGAGCTTCTTCAACCCACCTCCATCCAGCCAAGTGAAGGAACGAGATGAATGAATGGATGAATGAATAATGGAGGCGAGGGCAAGTGAAGAAGGGCCAAGAAAAAAAGGATGATGAAAGAATTGGTCACACGGGGATTTTTTAGCAAGCAGATGGCCCATTGGATTCACACCCCCCTTTTTTTTTCTATGGTTTCTCCTATTATGTTGAATTGCATGCCTTTCCCCCGGGCTAGTGGTAGCGGGCGGGAGGGCGGAACTGGAATGTGGTGCAAATCCGGGGGAGAAAAGGGCAGAGCCTCAATTTTCCGACCCTTTTTTTTTCCTCTTGCCCTTTTCGTTTTTTTCATTCTTGTAGCTTAATGATGGTGGGAAGGAAAGAACAGACGTTGGTGAGGCTGACGATTCTTCTGGCCTGAGCCCGCGTTGGAGAAGAGGACTTGTTGGATGTGTCATGCAACGTCTTGCTTATCGAATGTGCTTTTTCGCATAACAGACTGAACGAAGTGACTGTAAGTGCGGATAAGGAAAGGACGGATATGTCGTGCAGCGTTCTTCGGTTGCCGGGAGCGACGCGCGGGACGGGCCCACTTCGGGTAACGCGCTAGGTGCCATGTTGACAGTGTGATATACAAGGGCTCTTTTGTGCTGTAGCCTGTAGAGGATGAGATGAGATGCCGCCGTCCCGGAGCAAGGTAATACTGTAGAGGTACGGATATGGATAGAGGAAGAGACGAAAGGCGATTGGGTGCTGATGACTGTAAGATGGAGCTAATGCAGGAACAGATGGCCTTGTGGGGGCTTTCTTACATGCTGTAATAATAAGAGTGGCCAATCAAGTATATCGGGTTCCTCTCTCTCTCCCTCCCTCTCTTCCTCTCCACACAGACACACAGACGCACAAGCACATGTTGTCTTTGTCCCCTCCCCCCCTCCCTATAAATTCTTACTCACTTTATAAAAAGGGACCGGGGCCAATCAGCGAGCCGGGCTATCGACGAGATAGAAAGGAGATTAAAACAAGAGTTGGGAAGAAGGAAATTTGATCAAGGGGTGGGAAGGGGACGAGAGGGGAAGGGAGGAGGAGGAAGAGGGGCGGTGATGTGTAATCTTTTTCATTATCATCGTGTCGTTTTTGTTTGCTGAGAAGTGTGTGAGAGTGAGTGAGTGTGAGTGAGAGAGTGAGAGAGAGTGAGAGAGGATCGCTGCAGTTGAATGATGAGCGAATCGGATGGTCACATACACAATCATACCCACTTCCTCTCTCTCTTTCATCACGACATACATAAAATTAAAACACAGCAAAACAATACTAAACAATATATGTAAAAGCTGTTGGCACGACAATTGCGCGAGCCTTTCTATGTATCTGCCCTACCTACCTACCTAGGCATCCATAGGAATGGTTCCCGTTGGCGTTCTTCTTCATCTTTCTTCCCTCTATGCAGAATCCGATGAGCGGATGTGAAATTGCCATTGCACAGTCATTGAATAAAAGAGACGCATTTGCGGACACATAGATGAATCGATGGCTTTCTTTTCTAAAACCCCCCTGTTCAAGGGCAAGGAGAGAAAATCGCTGATGAATTTAACCTACCCCCTACTCTGTGTTACATCCGTCCCCCCCTAAATAAAAGGAACAAAAAAAAAGGGCGCGGATCAAGGGGTGAGACGTGCGACTTTGATTCAATCTCGCGACTACCTAATACCTACCACCTCTCTCTAACCACTACTAATTCTCCTCCCCCCCCCCCCCCCCCCCCCCCCCCAACCCTCCCCCTCCCCCCCCCCCCCCCCCCCCCCCCCCCCCCCCCCCCCCCCGCCCCCCCCCCCCCCCCCCCTCGCCCCCCCCCC